>PVIU01010372.1:0-70471 GCA_004026605.1 Ondatra zibethicus | reverse complement strand
TTAAAAAAAAAAAAAAAAAAAAAAAAAAAAAAAAAAAAAAAAAAAAAGATTTTGCAGTCCTAAACTAGCAGGGATGGGAACTCATGAAGTCACACCAGCAGCTGAGGAACCTTTGGTAACTTGTGGCTACAAGAGGAATGTTAATAAGTTTTCTTTGGGGACGTGGCTCCTGAGAGGCTACTCATGCCTCAGTAATGCTCCTATACCAATGCACATACAATGGCTTTCTTTTTTAAAAAATAGAGAATGTATAGAGTTGGAAGGGAGAAGCAGTATATGTTATGGGGAAGATAAGGGATGATAAACTGGAAGGGAAGGAACGGGGATTGCATTTGATACAAACACATTATATACTTATATGAAATTCTCTAATGGTAAAAGCTTTAAAAATGTAAAAAAGAAGTACAGCTAATGTCTTCTATTAGTTGAGAAATAGGAGGGTCTCAAAAGATACTTAAAAGGCTTCTTATGAGAGTCAATAGATCTTTATGAACAATAGCAGGAACAGATCTTCAAAACAGGTATCACAGATTTACTCAAAGTACACTCAGATTGAGAAGTTTTCACATGACAGAATAATGGGAAAATTTACACTTTCAAATCAATAATATTTGGTCTTTTGTACTGCAACTGCCTTATTTCCAGTTACATTGTTCACAAATACTGTATTCAGTGTTTAGATTCCTGCTGATTGTGAATTAGAAAATCAGTTTGGGGAATGGTAACATAGCTCAGTCAATGTTTATGCTCTGTTTGATCTCCAGCACCAGAAGAAGAAAAAGAGGAGGGTAAGAGATGTAGTCTTCATTATAGTCTTCATCATCATCATCATCATCATCTGGGATTGTTGCCATAGGTTTCTACAGCCTGAGGTGGGGACCCACAGGCAGAAAGGTCTCTGGGACTAGTTGGTCAGCCACCCTAGCCTAATCAAGAAGCCTTAGGTCCCAGTGAGTACCACTACCGTAAAAAAAAACAAACAAGGCGAGCAGTTCTTGAGTAGAGATATCTGCTGTTGACCTCAGACTTCAAAGCACAACCTCACATGCATGAATACTTCACACACACACACGCACACAAGTCTGTTTGGTCATTATGTAGTCAAAAATATTCTTTCAGAATGCCACTTTTTGCTGCATGAGGATGTTTAATCTATAGTTAAGACAAGTCTCAGACTATATCTATACAGTGCCTTACAAGTGCCAACCATCTGCTGCAGTCCTGATATGAACTCTTTCCAGCCTGAGATTACTACTATAACTGTCTCCTAGGGATCCTGAAGGCTATTCTGGCACATAGCATCCAAGCGTGATCACATAGCATTCTGTGATCTTTTTCACACCTTTCTGCATCATCTTATCTCTGAATGGGTACTCTCGGAGCTCATGAACTTCTTTAAAAGGGTAAGCAGAAACTCCAAGATGCCACCAGTCCGTGGGAAGACACAAACACTGCAGTGGAGAAAGTATTTACTCAGGCTCACAGCTCAGGGGCATACTCTGGCATTGTTCAGAAGTTAAGGCAATAGGTGAGAAAAGGCATGGAACCAGGGTGGGAGATTTGCTCGTCACATCACATCTGTACTCAGGAAGAAGAGAGAAAACAGGAAATATGGTGATTATACTCAACCCCCTCAACCGTGACCCACTTCCTCCCAATGGTTCCCAGACAGTGGCACTATTGGGGGAGCAGATATATGGGCCTATAGGGGACATTTCACATGCAAGCTACAACAAATCTTTGAGCAACTTTACTGCTACAGCATATACTGAAATAGAAATATAATGTAAGTATATTTTCTGAAACCGAATGATGGAAATTGTAAAATATTTGCCTGTCACAGTATGATAAACGAGAGCAGATTTACTTGGAAAAAGCAAAACAACCATAAATGTGTGTAACAGCTGAGAAGATCGTGCATATTTTAAAGAAAGCAAGATAGTGGCTTAATATACACAAAAAGAATCTCAAGTGTTATAAATAAAATATAAGTCACTAGAAAAGAAATTCGGAATTTCAAAGGGAATATAAAACACAGTGCAGGCAGACGGAAACTACAGAGCAGCAGACTGCCATGTTCTAGAAGGCACTCTATAATTTTCAGGTTGCATGAAATAATTGTGTAGAGTTCGTCTTGATGGTGAATCTGAAAGGATATGCATATAGTCTATATTTCATATAGTATTTCAGTCCTATGACTTACCATGATGTAAGAAGTACTTATGGTGTGTATATTGTTTTCTTCCCTTAGCTGTCTGCCTCCTCTTCTTGAGAACTGAAACTGACATTGTATATAGCATGTATTGCACCACACTCCCTTCCTCTCTCTCTCCATCCCTCCCTCCACCTCCATTCCTTTCTTCTCCCCTCCTCTTCTCCTTCCTTTCCTCCCTTATCTATTCCTTCCTTCATTCCCCCTCCTTCCTTTCCTGCCTCATTCTGTCTTTTCCTCCTTTCCCTCCTTCTCTATATCTACCCCTGTAATTTTCCTATTTTAGAGTGGTGCCACCTCTTTTTCCCTCCTGTGTGTATTCCTTTCACACCAGTGACTCTCACCTCCAGCCCAGGGCCATGTCTTGGATTCCACTTACTGATAATTGATTGAAACTATGCTGTGAGGCACAATTTTAACAAATGAGACACTTCTAAGGGGTTCTGGTAAATTGTTCTTATTCTTACTGATTAGGGAGAGATAATGCCTTTTAAAACTCTGGGGGCTGTAGATTCCAGAGTGAAGTTTGTTGCAGACAATTAAGCCTCAATAACGTGACACAAGACATCAAAGCAAAAACATTTTACAATGTTGGGTCCCTAAAGCCATTACTGAATCAGGACATCTTAATCAATTCTGACCGCTATAATAAAACACCATTGAGAAGAGGCATTAAAAAAAGTGGCATTTATTTCTCAGAGTGCTGGAAAGAAGCTGGAAAAGGACAAGGAACTCCCAGAGAGTATAGTGTTGGGTGGAGCCATGAGAATGAAAGCAAGAGAGACAGCAAGAATGAGTGAGCAAGAGAGAATGGATGCCACCAAACAGCAGTTCCTAAGCCTTCAGAACTTAATTCCTTTCAAAGGCCTCATCTTCAATATCATGAGCAAATAGGGTTTCAGCATATTAATGGCAGGGGACACAGAAAGCAAACATCTGGACCACAGAATATGGATTCCAGTTGCTCAGGCACCTTTCATTCACCTGAAATGCTTGAATGCAGTAGGTTTCCTTATTCAGACACGTTTAACTCATTTACATCACGATTAAGTGCATGCTATGGGAGGCTGAGTAATTATATCATATCAAAATGGTAGCATGTAATATAAAGTGGGTGCAGAAATCTCTGAGATTGTTGGTTTTTGTTTTGTTTTGAGCATTTATCTTCATTTAGATTCTCTTGAAATATTTACTGTATAAAGAATATTTCCGTTTTTCTCGGTAGTTTTTACATGTTCTTGAGACAATTTAACCATTCCAATATTTTCTTCCATGGCAAACACAGTGCATGGCATTAGTTTCGTTTACCATTGCTCTGGTAAAATACCTGAGGTTAACAGCTTAAACTAGGCCAGATTCAATTTGGCTTGTTATTTCAGAGGATTCTATTCATGCTCACTTGAGTCTGTGATACTGGGCCCGAAGGAGGAAGAATAACTTATTTAAGAGGTATTTTTGCATCATGGTGGACAGGGAGCAGAGAGGGTAAATAGAAACAAGGAATGATACACCCTACTAAGGTATATTAGTATTTGGCCACTCTCTAGTGAGGCCCCCCCTTCTTAAAGTTCCATGTATGTCCACAAATAGGCCAAATGCTCATCTATGAGCATGTGAGGGTCACGCCATAGTCACACTATAACACCCAAGCCAAAAACACCAGAATCAGCCTTGACTTCCACTTATTATTCTATGAAGTATATAGTACTGTCATTTGTGTCCTTTTTCTCTAATTATCCAAATTAACACTCTTTGATGATACTATTTTAGCAGACTTGAGTCTTAAGCACATAATCCCTATGGGCTGGGTTTCTTGTGCTAATGAACAGACAGCAGCATTCCAGCAGCACAGTCAGGTGAGGGTTAATGCCTTGCTACTGTGGGGAGCCTGGGCCGGTGTGAATGCCAGAGGAGCCGACTATATCATCCCTTAGAGACTCTTGCCCCTTTTATTTTAGTGTATTTTTCATCCTTTAGGGACTCATTATCATCTACATCAGACACAAAGAGGAACAGCACAGAAGAGAAGTATACAGAATTTAAAATGCCAGGCACAAATGTGGAACATAAAAACTGGCTATATTCTGGTAGTTGACTGAGTCAAATATCCACATGTGCCATGAGATAGCCTACACCTCACAAGGAGGGGAACGATTCCCAAGGAGCAAGGCAGGGAGCTTCACTCAACCCACACTGAAGATTATGCTCCTTATGTTGGTGAATTGTCTCAACCATTCTTGAAACATTTTAATTCTTTCATGAGGGAGTTTTTTGAAAATATTGAGTTATGGCTGCTAAAGCAAGGCACAGAGGCACTGTTCACATGTCTGTTTCTTGTTGTCCTCTTGTTTTCTGGGTATCCCTTTAGCTTCTCATATTAACTAGATCACTTTACACAGTTTCTAAGTTAGGGTTACTACTGTTGGAACACCGTGAGCAAGACAATCGGAGGAGGAAAAGGATTTATTCCACTTATATAAACACTTCGCCATTAAAAAAAAAAAAACACTTCGCCATTAAAAAAAAAAAGCTGTAATGGCGGGAACTCACTCAGGGCAGGACCCAGAGGCAGGAGCTGATGCAGAGGTCATGCTGTTTACTGGGTTGCTTCACATGACTTGCTCAGCCTACTTTCTTACAGAACCCAGGACTACCTGCCCACCCACCATGGGCTGGGCTCTCCCCATTTATCTTTAATTAGGAAAATGTCTTACAATCAGATCTTACAGAAATACTTTCTCAATTGAAGTTCCTTCCCCTCTCAAAAGACTATAGTTTGTGTCAAATCGACATAAAACTAGCCAGTAGAAAGTTCATTTCTCTTTATTGTTAAGCTTAGAAGATATGGAAACTACCCTTAGTTGTTTCTAAGGGTGTTTCCAGAGAGATTGAATGGGAGAGGGGAGGTCTATTTCATGTCTCATCCTGGGGCCCTTTCCTAAATGAAAAGCAGAGGAGGAGGAGGAGTCAGCTGAGCACTAGCTTCATCTCCCTCTGCCTACCAACTGAGCGCAATGTGGCCATCCGCCTCACCCTGCTGCCTTGCCTTCTCTGACATGATGGGTTATATCCTCAAACTTCGATACAAAATAAACCCTGTAACAGGCTTTCTCAGACCAGCAGCCCCAAAATCATGACATGGAGACGTTTTTAGTTATGAATGATCAGCCTTCTCTTATGCTTGTCCCACTAGCTGTTATAACTTAAATTAATCTGTTTCTTTTCATCTATGTTTTACCTTGGGACATTTTACCTTTCTTTCATTCTATATGACCTACTTTCACTGAATTCTCTGCTTGTGTCTGGCTGGCTGCTGGCTGTCTAGCCCCAGCTGTCTCTCTCTATTTATCCCTCATTCTCTCCTCTCTTCTTCCCCAAGCATAGATTCCACCTCCTACTTATTCTGTCTTCCCACCAGCCCTGCCTATCCCTCTACTGCCTAGCTATTGAACATTCAGCTTTTAAATAGACCAATCATGTTCCTTAGGCAGGCAAGGTGAAACAGCAGCACATCTTTACATAATTAAACAAATGCAGAATAAACAAATGCAACGCACCTTTACACTGTTAAAGCCATGTTTGGCAACATCAACAAATGTAACACATCTTTGCCTAGTTACAGTAGTATTCCACAACAGAACCCTCCATCAGTTAAGTTGCTTTTGTCAAGAATTTTGTCACAGAAAAAGGAAAAACAATATGCAAGGTTCATGTATATTTATTGAAAGTTCAATTAAGGAAACTTTTCCCACCAAAATAAGCAAAGATATAATAAAAACATTTGAACTTTTGGACCAAATTTAATATTTATGTATAAAATCAGGTGTTGTTTGCCATTTCTTGGACAATCTAAATTATAACTACTGGGACCTACCTGCTGCTGTGATTTATGTTGTGCTGTGTTTCAATGAGAGTGTATTGGAGCTTTCTGATTTTGTCTACACATTCTTTCACCTTATTATAGTAATTTAATTTTAATAGATTTATAATGCCCTCAGACCTCCCTATCTCTAGCTTCTAATTCCACAGAATTGATCAACCAATGACCACAGATCAAATATATTTTCATTATATCTTCCTTAAGCATACACTGCCATTGTTTCTTGTCTTCGGTTTCAAAAAATACAGTGCATCACCTCTTCACGTAGCAGTTACATTGTATGATTTGTTATAGATGGTCTAGAGATTAATGTGTAGACAAACATATGTGTAAGATATGAACAACACCTGGGTAATTTTATCTAGGGAATTATGCATTTGTAAATTTGGGTATTTGGGGTTTCTGGAAGTAATTACTTTTAGAT
Source organism: Ondatra zibethicus (assembly GCA_004026605.1). Lineage (NCBI taxonomy): Eukaryota > Metazoa > Chordata > Mammalia > Rodentia > Cricetidae > Ondatra > Ondatra zibethicus. The sequence goes on along the minus strand of PVIU01010372.1, from coordinate 63,955 downwards.
AATAAGAGGCAACTCCTTTAAAAACAATAATTATTTTGTTATTATCTGTTTGTATGTACACATGCATGTAGGTTTAATGTGTAGATATCTTTTAGAGCTGGAATTATAGGCAGTTATGAACCCCTGCTATGTGTGCTGGAGACCTAATTGAGAACCTTTGAAACAGTAGCAAGCATCCTTAATTTCTGACTTATTTCCCCAGCCACAAGAAAAATGAAGGCATTGTTTTTAAAATTTTGTTATAAAAATTTATTACTATTGTATGTGCGCACATGGTGTGTGTTTGGGCATGGCCTATATGTGGAAGTCAGAAGACAAAGGTGTAAGTACGTTCACCATTTCACCTTTGTATGGATCTAGGAATTGAACATAGGTGCAAGGAATACATAGCATTATTCTCTGAGCCATTTCACCAGCAACAAGGTCCAAATCTTAATTTTCTGTATGACAAAAGTAAAATGTTTAATCTTTAAAGTTATTCTTCTCCAAAATCAGAGTAGCTGTACTTGGTCTTATTTTAAAATCTTATAAAAATAATTAAGTGTGTGTGTATGTGTGTCACAGAGAGAGAGAGAGAGAGAGAGAGAGAGAGAGAGAGAGAGAGAGAGAGAGAAAGCAGGAAGGAGAGTAGGCATGTATACAGCATTAAAGGCATAGAGGCAATAGAAAAGCTTAAGGAGTCAGTTCTCTTTTTATACCTATTTTATCAGATAAAACTTTTTTCCAATAAGGATAACTTTATAGTTAAACATTTAGGTTACTGTCACCTGAAAATACTAAGTATTTTTGGCATTAAATCCTGGGTAGTAATGCATTTTCTCACACATTTTATAGAGAGAACCTTTTTCTCTATATTCTGAACAGTAAAGACCCACTTTGAACTGCTCTGGATTTAATTAAGCCTCTCGTATGAATAATGTATGCTTAGCTCACATGAGTAGTGATAATTTTAAATTCAATTTGCTTAACACAAAATTGCTGTTGAAAAGCTGAATGATTAACCACTAATAACACATTCACATTCATAATGTAAATACTAAGGTACCTAAAACTGATGTGTTAGTGCAGATATTCACAAAATGGCTACAAGTGTCTTATACCATTATCTTCATTATCAAGAACAATGGAAGTCTTAAGAGGAAAACCACCTGCCTTATGTCTCAGACACTGAATATACATTGGAAGAAATAAAACTTGAAAGCAGGTTATTTGACCCCAAGTTCTCTCCAGCACCCACTGTAGGGACTGTGTTTCTTTTAGCATAATAAAATAGTTTGAACATCTTGAATAAAACTTAAAATAAGAATTTCCATTGAGATCACCTTTAAAACTTCATAGATTGCCATCCAGCTGGCAAACTTCTCATGGTGCTTAGAATGTAGTAATGTAGAATATGGATATAAATGAGTAGATGTATTGTACTGACTTGTGCATAATGCTGACTTTGCACATGTATAGTCAGTTTTAAATTGATTTGACAACTCTAAGGTAATTGTTTATAGTGGTCTCAATATTCATGGAGAAATTAATGATAGTGTTCTTGTCTGCATTGCTGTATTTGTTTCTTTTAGCCATGTTGTGAAAAAATGAACTGAACAGAGGAATATGTTATCTTGTCTTATAGTTTTAGGGTCCTGTCTATCATGGTGGAGAAGGCATCGCAGGAATCAGGTGCAAATGGTAAAGTTGCATTTAGGCAAGGAGCAGAAAGATCATCACTGGTGCTCAACTTTATTCTAATCCAGTCACCACTGCAGCCCATAGAATGATGCCATCAACATTTATGGTACATCTTCCCGCATTTTCTACTATAATCTGAGGACTCAAAACCTTACTTAGGGGTAGGTTTCCATGGTGATTTAAGCTCTCAACTTGACAATCAATATTAACTATTACAATTGTTGTGAGACATGTATCATTTATTGAAAGAAAAAAACATGCACATTAAAAAAATCGTTTTAAATTTAGAACCAAGAAAATCAATAAAATTCTTAGTGAAGGGTTCCTTGCAAACATAAAATTTTCCTTTCCTTTAAACAAGGAATCTTGACATTTTTCTCCTGATACAATGTATTATGAAACAATCACGAAACCATGTAAAATGGGTTAAACTACAATATAAGAGAAAATAAAATAGAAAACCAAGAACACAAAGAAAATATAATTTAAGATATAAGAGAAACAATCCATTGACTTTCAAATATTTAAGATGAAACTAAATTTCAACAAATATTGTCACAGAGGTATCTGAAAAATTCAAGGGAAATTTTAACAATGTTCAAAATGCTGCAATAGACAGTGTGTGTTTTCAAATAGTGCAGTTAGTATTGACTGTAGTTCTGATGTAAAATGCCCTCCACAGGCTTACAGGGTTCAGTTCCTGTTCTCCGGGTGCTGTTGCTATTTGTAAAGGTTGTGGAAACTTAAGAAGCAATCCCTGCTGGAGGAAAGGACTGTCGAGGCTATAGAGCCTAGCCCCACTTCCTGTTCACTCACCACTTTCTGATTGCAGGTATCCTACAACCAGCCAGCCTCCTACTGCTGCACCCCTACGTTCTCTGCCAGCTTCCAAGGCCTCCTTCCCACCAGAAGGGAAAGTATCCCTTTAGGTGCACAAGGCCAAATAAACTCTCTGTAAGAGTTGCTTTTGTCAGAGGATTTCATCTCAGCAACAGGAAATATAAGTTAGACAATAAATTCTTGGTTTCATTCTCAAATGACAAGGAAACTTTGTCCCTAAGTTTATACATAACAAGATAGCAACTGTTTTATTCATACATTTCTGCAGCATTTCTTTATATAAAGAGTGTGGTTTTTTATTTTTTCAGGATGTAAGTCATTGTTTCATTTTTTGTGTATGTTACCAGGAATAAACTGTTCACAGATAACTTTGCTGTAGAGATAACCATCTAACCATCCTACAGGATGAATTAAGTGATAAGAGACAATGAAGAAGGAGATAGTGATCAAAGACAATGCCAGCTCTGGTTAAAGAAAACGTCACAGAAAAAGTCAGGTTGAAGGAAACCTGGAAAGATCTGGTAATTTTAATCCTCAGCGAGTGAGGAGTCCCAGTGAAGAAGGAATACTTTGAACAAAAGCCACGGAATGGCAAAGAGGCCTGTTTAAGTATGCAGTGGAAAGCTTGAGGGACATCAATGAAAGAGAAAGTCAAAATGTTGCATCAGAAGTGGAGATAGATGGTTAGATGCCAGGTGCAGGATCATTTATGGACTGTGTAGAGAATTATGAATATAGTTTGACTTAAGCATATCTCCATAATTTATCTATTTATCTATCTATATCTATCATCTATTTGTCTACCTATCTATGCATCTAATCTATCTATTCAATCTATTGATCTTTTATCTCTATCTATCTATATCTATCTATCTTCTCTCTATCTGTCATCTATCTATCGTTTATCTATCCATCTATCATCTATCAATCTATCTATTGTGTGTGTGAGCATGTGTGTGTTCACTACAAATGGTCAGTGAAACTGAGAAAGGTATCATGTTTGAATGGTGAGATTTAAAGTTTTCCAAACTATATTATCATATATTAGTGAAAGTACACCTCAGCTTTTGATGTTTTCTGTCTAAAAGAATTCCATAATGAACATCATAAAAATAACAACTTCTTAATTTAGGTATAAGTTGCAGCCTTATCACATAATTACCATAAATCATCTGGATCTCCTTAAACTACAGGAACATGCATTTTATTAAAGGAAAACCATTCTGAAAAAATATGTTGCTCCTTTGCTTCAGCACTGTCTGAGCATCTGGTGCTGTGACGATTAATCTTCACTGTCACCTAGACTGGATTTAGAATCACCGTGGACACATATATCTGGGTATATCTGTGAGCCCCATCCTACGAGCTGGTATCCCAGACTGGCTAAAAAGAGAAAGCAAGCTGATAACCAGTATCATCTCCTTCTTGGCTTTCTGATTTCAGAGGCTATGTGACTGACTGTCTCATGCTTCTGGCACTGAGTCTTCCCCACCATGATAAACTCTATTTATCTCAATCTATGATCCATAATAAATCCTTCCATTAAGTTACTTCTTACCAGGCATTTGGTCACAGAACCAGAAAAGCAACAACTACAAGCGACCTTTTGAAAATTCCAGCTAATACAAGTCAACTCCTCCATCTTCATCAGTACCCAACCAAGAGGCTTATGAGCTATATCAGTCTCCTGCCAGTATTACACAGCATTCTGCATGATAGTCAACTTTGTTTCTGTTAAGTTGACTAAACTAAAATAACAATAATTATGTAGGAAACAAAAGCAGAGTGACACCCTCATGTATTAGTATCCATCATTGTTTTGTTCAGAACTGTGTGTGACATACTCTTAATGATGACCATGGCATTACTCAATAGTTGGAGCTTTTCTGCTGCATTATATAGAATCCCATGAGATCTGTCACATAAGCAATCCCTTACTGGCAAAAGCAGCTATATTTATATATCACATCACTATAATTTATACATTGATATCTAAACATTGTTCAATGATGAACTGGCCATGTCTTTAAGATATAAATGAGTCAATTTACAAAGACAGAACTGGAGATGTTCAGTGGGGCAGAGCCCTTGTATAATTTTTCAAGGTCCCAAAATCCATCCTCAGATTGCACAGAAAAATATGTCTTTAAATGAAGTCAGATTAGTTACAAGACGTTTTACAAGAATTCTCAGCATTCCTGCAAATTCCTTTCCTTTAAATCACTTTTATATTCACTTTCATGTCTTAATTGCATAAGACATTCAGACATAGTGGTACAAGTTAATTATGTAATACACATAATAAAATTTTATCTAATGGTAGCACCAAACTGCAAAAGCATAGAAGTGTAATCTAGTTTAAGACTATATGCAGGAAGGTGGAGAGGCTTACAAGCCCCTTCCTCTTAACTGGGGAGCTGTTAGGAGTTGATGACTTCTAGGGGAAGAAGAATCAATTTTCTGATGGTTGACAATGCTTCAGTTGATTACTCCACAACCATGCGTATACGGGCAATCAAAATTGAAATAATCTCTGAGTAAAGACTCTCTGATGACAATTATGGCAGTCACCAATCTGATTACAGTAGATGGCCAGTTCAGGCACCCTCTCCACTGTTGCTAGGAGTCTTAGCTGGGGGCACCCTCATGGATGCCTGGGAGTTTCCCTGGAACTAGGTTTCCTCCTTACTTTGACTTGTCCTTTGCATTTAACTGGCTTTTGTGAACCTATTCCCCATGCTGGATTACCTCACTCAGCCTTTAAGCAGTGGGTGGAGCTGGAGCTTGGTCCTACCTCAACTTGATGTGCCATGCTTTGTTCAAGCTTATGGGAGGACTGCTCTTTTCTGAGGGAAGACAGAGAAAGATTGGATGGGGATGGGGAGGGACATAGATGGGAGTCAAGCAGAGAGAGGGCACAGAAGGAGGAGAAGGAGGGGAAACTGTTGTCGGTATGTAAAATAAATTTTTAAAATGTTAATTAAAATTTAGAAAAGAAAATTGGACCAAGTGTGCTATAAAAAATAAAAAGAGGACTTGAATTTGAGAGGAAATGGGGAGTGGGGGTGTATCTGGGATGAGCTGGGAGAGGAGTGGGGGGTGAACATTGTGAAAATACACTGTAGGTATGAATGAAGTTCTACAAGGATAAAAATATCATACTTTTTAAAGACTATATGCAGATTTAGATATAAGGTTGCATGTATGAGAAAGTGTCACCTTGACAGAATCAGTAATGATTGGGGAGATGGGCTTCTGAGAAAAGTCTGTGAATGATGACCTGATCTTGATTTCATTAACTGATGCAGAAAGATCCAGCTTGAGTATGAGCAAGACCATTCCAGGGATGGAATCCTGGGCAATATAAATAGAGAAAGGGAACTGAGTAGCACTATGCATTGGTCCCTCTGTTTCATGATGACGGATGTGACATGATCAACTGCTTTAAGCTCCTGTCTTGACTTTCCCACCATGATGGATTGAATCTTGACCTATCAGTGAAACTAACCTTTCTCCCTTAAGTTACTTTTGTGAGAGCATTTCATCACAGTAACAAATGGAAACTGAGACAGCGCATCATTTAATTTGGAAAAAAGAAAGAACTCAAATTTCAAAGCTTAGAGTCAGGTAGGATACCAAATTGAGTCAATTACTAAAACAGATTATGTCTGCTACCAAAGCCCATGACCTTAAACTTTCCCAAGTCTTTTGTTTCTTTTTATTATTTAGATGTGGGAAATTATTCCTGTATGGAATAAGAGAGAATAAATTTCTTTCTTAAGTTAAAGGATTCATTTACTAGATTCGTCATTTAAATCAGCAACAACAAAAAAAATGAACCCCAAGGGAGCTGTCTCTTCAAGGACACCTCTGAGCATCTGGAACTAAGACTTTATATGGCAGAAGGAGCAGAGACTCTCACAGGGTGGATTTACCTTCTCTCCTGTGTTCTGCCACAGGCCCAGAAGCCAAGGGATTAGACAGTGTGACTTTCACTGAGGGCCTTGGACACAGAGGTGACAAGGTATTATGGACATGTCATTGAGTAATCATTCATAAGCCTGCTCCATAGAATGTGGAGCAATTCTGTAGGAACTCCCAGAAAAACCTGGGCAAGATATTATAATTGGATCAAATAACCTCCTAGCTCCAACATAGTAACTGTGGTTCAAGTCCTAGGTCTGAACACAGTTAGGATCTTAAGTGGACTCACAAGCTGATATAGTAAAGCTCTTTTCTTCCTGGGTAGTGCTGGTCATAGGTGGTTGAGCCAGTAAGAGCAAGGGCCTCAGAGAGATAGGTACAAGAATGAACCTTTGCAGAGAATTGTGGGATTGTAGCCTGACCCTTTCACCTTTGTCCCCAACAATGAGATAACAATTTCATTTTGCCATACATTCCTGCCATCATCCACAACACCAAAAGAAGATCAAAAGCAGCCAGGCCATCCATCCATAACCTCAGGTCTCCCAACGATTTTGTAATTCTATTATTTGTCCCAGGCACTCCTTGTTGTGGCATAAGATAATCACTGGATTAGCATAATTGCCAAAGAAAGAGAGAGTCAGGAAAACACATGAACATAGTTGTTAGAGACGTCCTTATGTGTTCTGCTATTTCATTTACATCGATGTGTTTCTGTGCAAAAGCTGAGAGTCACAAGTTCTTGTCTGTGCTAAGTAAAAACTCATATGAGGTAAAAATGAATTAAATAAAGTAGAATGTGTTCCTACATAAAAAGAGAGTTAAGTCAGAGTATGCAAATGAGAACTTTGAAATGTTATTCATGAGACCATTACTGTAAAGATGTATACATTAAATTCTGTGAGATTTAAAGATGGAAACATATTGGCACCATTAAGGCCAATTTAATTAAAAGTGAGAAAAATTAGTCATGTTACAGATTCCATAATTCATTTCAATGTCCCCAGTCATCTCTACTTCAGAAAAATTCTTTAGTCAATTTTTCATAAAAATGTTTTCTTGACTGTAAGATTGATTGTTTGAAAATTCTTATGAGTTACACAGCCTTTCATCCTCTGAAATTCCATTTTAAGTAACCATTTTCCTTTACCCTCTGAAATTATGAGAATTATTTTAATATACATCACATACTTCACAAATTTTAAGTCATTTGTACTACACTTGTCAGATATTTCTTTTTTATGCTGTCAGAATCAGCAGTAAAAAGCACTTTTATTTGCATCTCTTTTAAAATTAATAAAATCATAGAGGAATATCTGTAATGTTAATTTGTATTTGGGAGCAGCTAGCATGATGTGAAGGGTGTGAATCACTACTAGTCAGGGTTTCCCTGGGCTCACTGGCTAGCCACTGTAGTCTAACCAGTGAGTCCCAGCCCAGAAAGAGATGCTGTCTCAAAAACCAAGGTGGATAGCACCTAAAGAATAATGCTTGAGGTTTACCTCTGGCCTCCATATGCACACATTGAGAGAGAGAGAGATAGAGAGAGAGAAGAGAGAGAGAGAGAAGAGAGAGAGAGAACATTCCTCTTCACTCTATAATGTGTATGAAAGTTAGACACAAAAACAAATGGAGAGTGTTTCTACCCAGAAGAACACAAAATTGAGTAAGGAATAGAGTTATTTCCCAACTGGTAAATGAAGAAAGAAATAGGAGTATTGGGTACCATACAACAGCCTGGCAAATTTCAATAAAAGCCCCACAGTATCCGTCACTCTAGAGATTAGAAGATACTCAATCTCTATATCATGGACAAAGCTTCTGGAATCCAAGGGTTCATCTCATCTTACACTTAAGTTACAAACCAAGATTCTGGACCCAAGGGCATGTGCCAGTTCCACAGCATGTCAGAACTTCACTCTGTCCTGGGTGAGATATTACATAAAATTAGTTGAAAATACTGGGAAATACTGGAGAGATTATTGTCTTGGAACTATGCAGGAGAAACTTCAGTGTCAAGCAAGAGAGGGTATCTGTATGCTCATTGGCCATTTGTACTTCATCTCAGTAATATCTGCTACTTTCATTAGCTTCTCTATTGATTAGGTGAATATAGGGTGAAACATGTCTTCATAGTTCCTTTCTTTTTTATTTTAGTTCTTCTTGTATTCTAGATAGTAACCCTGTGAGATCTATGAGTAGTAGAATTTCCTTCAATCCTGTTGAATCCTTTAATATCTTCACTCAGTTTTCGCTTGTCTTCTATGGGAATAGAGGGAATATGAGAGGAAAGAGAGAAGAGAGCAGTAGGGTGACAGAGTGATGGGGGGTTATGCTCAAAGAACATTGTTTTATTGTGTGTGGGTGTTTTGCCCACATGCAAGTCTGTGCATCACATGTATGCACATGGTGTCCACGGAAGTCAGGAGAGGGTATCAAATTCTCAAGACTGGAGTTATAGACAGCTGTTAATTGCAGTGTGGGTGCTGGAAATCAGTTCTAGGTCCCCTAATAGAGCAGTCAGTGCTTTTAACTGCTGAGTCCTCTTTCCAGCCCCTCAAAGTACATGCATGAAACTGGCATTACATAACCAAGTATAAAGAAGTAATATAGTAATATAAAAAGAAACAGTATCTAAAAACACCATGACCATAACAACTCTTGTAAAGGAAAAAAATTTAATTAGAATTACTTACAGTTTCAGAGGTTTAACCCATTATCATATCTTGGTGGGGCATGGTGATATGCACGCAGACATGGGTACTGGAGTAGCTGAGAGTCCTAACTCTTGATTTGCAGGAAACAGGAAGTGAACTGTGTCACTGGGCATAGCTTGAACATAAGATACCTCAAAGCCCACCCCCACAGTAATAGACTTCCCTCAACAAGGCCAGACCTAATCCAATAAAGCCACACCTCCTAATAAATGATGCCACTCATGTGGGGGTCATTTTCTTTCAAACCATCACAGTTATAGTTTTGATCTGTTCTTTGTTTCAGCTTATTTCCTTTTAGCAATTCATTCCTTTAAAAATTATTCACCTTTGTACTACCAGAGGTATAACTGACAAATGACTTCTGAAGCCACAGACCATAGAAAGGGAGATACAGACTACACTTCAGAGATGACTTATGAAAGGTGCTGCATTAATCACCCCACACACGTACACAGACACAGAAACACACACACACACACACACACACACACACTGCAATAAATTGCCTAACTAAAACAACTTCAGGGAGGAAGGGTTTATTTTGATGTAGCATAGAAGATACAGTCCAGCATGGCCTGAAGCTATCTTAATAAGACAAGACAGCTGGTTAGTTCTGCTAATGAGTCAGGGCAGAGAGAGCTAAGGCAAGAAATGGAGTTAACCTACAATCCTCAAGCCCCAACCCTAGGTCTGGCAGCCAGTTGTCATCCAGCCAGGGTTCAGGAACCTCATCAAACAACAACATCAGCTGGAGCACAAATGTTTAAGCTCAAGAGTCTAAAGGGGACAGGTCACATTTAAAATCTAACCTCTTCACATTTTTAGCATACAATGGACCAATAACAACAGCAGAAAACCTGTAATACAATAGCAAATTCCAGACACAGTTGCTTACAATTTATACAAGGGACATTGTTTAATCTTCATAAACCCAGAGCTCTTACAAGTTGTTATTCCCAGTTTAAGTGCAAGGAGTTGAGGCTTCAAGAGTCTTATTGAAATTTCTTTTAACTCATCCAACTCATAAGTGACAGAAATATTTGCATCCCAGTTTGTCTGTTTTCAAAAGTTACATTTTCCCATTTCTCTTTAAGACTTTTATATTCCTTAAATTTCCTTTTAACGTTCAAGCTCCTCATTTTAGAGGGATAGATGGATGGATAGGTGCTTATGTGCATACATACATGCATAATATATAGTATGCATATATATTATGTATATATATATATACACACACACATAGACAACGGACATATTTTACATATTGGCATTAGTTCATTTGCTTATATCTTCCTAAGACCTGTGAGAGGGCACATGTAATTTTGAAGATTACATTTTGGTTGTTGTTGCATGCATATTGCTTTTCCTGGCTATCTTAAATAGGTTTCCTTTCAAGGTGCTCAGATTTGACAGCAGTATTTTTGACTGTTATAAAAGCAAAAGCCAATGACAATAAAATCAAAAGGCCTAGAGAGATGCATTTAGTATTTGGGAACTTTCAATTTATAGTAGTAATCTTGATAGAACAAAGAATTTCTGGCAATTCTCCCTCATCACAGGCAATTTGGCCATGTGACAAGAGCTATCTTTCTGGTGACATTACAACACTCTACCTGCCAATCATTTAGAGTGAAAGATGGAGGAAAGGCAAGTGTTGGCTGCAATGCCTGTGTGACACCGGGTAGCCCATTGCTTAGGAGAGGAACACTTGGGATGCAATCTGCTCAGACATATATCTTAGACACAAGTAAGGTTCTCCTCAGAGGAGAAACTGTGCTGGTTGGGTATACAGAAAAAAAAATGTCCCTTTGCTATTTGCTTTACAATCCCTAAGTGGGAAGCACTTACTGAGGAACAGGAAGTAGCCTCACTTGGAAACTGTGTCTATAAAGGCAGTTTACCAGGAGAATGCTGTTATGTCCAAAATTGATGCTCACTTTGAGGCTTCAAACCTAGAGAAAACAGGAGGGAGAATATATGGACAGAAAGTTGAAATCCTTAATTAAATCAGCAAAGATATAAAGATGAAGCATAACAATTACATCCTGTGATTTAACAATGGATAACTATTAGCTATAATGAAACCTATCTCTCAGAGGAAAGTTCATATACGCAGTGACATCATTGAATATCTCTTCTTTAAATAACCATCCTTCCTAGTTTAAACAAAGCAGTGAAACTCAGAAAAAAAAGGAAGTTCTTTTTTAGTGCAAATTCGTGTTTGTTTGTGTGTGTGTGTGTGTGTGTGTGTGTGTGTGTGTGTTCAGGTATTCACAGAAACCACCAGAGGGCATTGGTTCCCTTGGAGCTGGAGTTATAGGTGTTGGTGAGCGATGCACTTTGACTGCTAGGAGCTGACCTCAGGTCATTTGGAAGACCAGCAAGTGATCTTCCAGCTACGTCCTGTCTCCCACAATTACTCATGGTATTGTTAAATAATTAACTTGAAAACTTGCATGTCAGAAAAGCCTGTTAAAATATACTTTACAAAACAAATTTTGAGTATAGGAAATGAACAGTTTTTCTCAGTACCCAGCTCAAGATTGACTTCAGAGATATTTCCTTAGATGCTACTTGGCAGAGTTATTGTCTTGATTAGTTGCTATTTTCTCACATTTTTACTTAGTTCGTTTGATGGTTTGGACAAATATAACTTTATGAAGAAATGCTTTTGAATGCCTTTCGTTTTTCATTATTGCATGTTCATTGAACACATATCAATATCCACTAATGCACAATTAGATACTAACAATATAAAATGGAATAATATCTGAATGAATAAAAAATCAAAGCTAATTGTACAATTTGATCCAAATTCCAAATATACTCATTATAATAAGAAAAATAAAAATGCCAAAAGAAGACATGAGAGGGTGATGACCCACTCTATGAAGCAAAATAAAAGGGAATGACATGGCCACCAATGACAAAAGAAAAAGATGAGAAAGAAAAGGCAATATATGTCATCCTAGAGGACCAAAAGGGATCATGGTCCACACTCCCTTAACTGTAAGAGAGATGAAGAGAAGAGGAAAAGGTGAGAATAGAGGGAAGGCAAGTGTTACAGGTATCAGAAGGGTGAGAGTGTAATGGTGACGGGCTCAGCTGTCTCAGCAGCATAGGAATTCTCACTGTTATTTAGTGACTTTCCCATCACAAAAGATGAGAATTATGACAATGATTTCTTTCTCATAACCTGCCTAGGAAAATGCCTTGAATGAAAGCTCAAATGTCTATCATAGATCTTGGGACATATAACGTTACAAAGGAGCCCATATTGACCATGATAGAGTAATAAAGGATATTGGGGTTTCTTACAACACGTCAGGCATCATTGTTTCTGTTTATATTCTTGTTATTCCAGTATTTTGTATGTTTGTCTCAGAGGGGTGGATTGTACCTCAATGTGCCTTTATGCATTATTCTAGAATCACAAGTGTATTGATTAAATTGATCCATCTCATGATCCAGCTATCCCACATGAGTTTATCCCCAAAGGATGCTTCCTCCTACCACAGAAACACTTGCTCTACCATGTTCATCAGTGCTGTATTTGTAATAGCCAGAAACTAAAAACAACTTAGGTATCCCTCAGCGGAAGAATAGATAAAGAAAATGTGGTACATTTACAAAATAGAGTCTCACACAGTTGCTTAAAACATGAAATTCACAAGTAAATCAATGGAAATAGAAAAAGATCATCCTAGTAAAGTATCTTGAAACACAAGTACGGTATGTATTCACTTCTATGTGAATATTGGCTGTTAAAGCAATGATAATCAAGCTACAATTCATAGAGTCACAGAGGTTAGATATACGGTAAGGGACAAGAGGGGAAAATAGACCTTGTTAGGAAAGTGAAATAGAATAGATAGTTATGGAAAGATGGGGGAACTGGAACTGTAGGAGAAAGAGGGGGAGGAAGAGAGAGAAATACAAGAAAAGACAGCCAAAATTAACAGCCATTTGAGAGATAATATGGAAACTTAATACAACAGAACTTTCCTAGATTAAATACCCAAATAATTGGTTATCCTTTATCATCAAATGAATCTCTCAGTACTGAGAATGGGTTATATATAATGGAGTTACTGGCTGAAGGGGTGCCATGGGAATCCCCAAACAACCCAGGCCATTGCCAAAGCTGTAGATTGCTTTCCACAAACTGACAGTTAGGCCCTGTTGTGGAAGACAAAACCTTTACAACTCATTAAACGTGAAATGGAACTTGTGCCTACATAGAGCCTTCACCACATGTGCTAGTGGTTTTGGTACAGGAAGGTTCTCCACATGCTACCAAAGGAGAAATACGAACAACGGCCCATTCACAAATATTTGGTCTATAACACTCTCCTGCTAGCAAGATATGCAGGTGCAATGGGCAGCACAAAGTTTGTGTGAGTAACCAACCAAAAACTGTTATGACTTCAGGCCCACTCCACAAAATGGGACCCACATCTAACACTGCTTGCGTGACAAAAAAACTAGAGATTAGATATCTCAAGTGCATAGGGTAAAGCAAAATACCACTGACCTATTATAAAAATGTAGCAATTAAATGACTCCTAAGGAAATTCTGCTATACTCACAGATCAGTCCCTTGCTCACCCTCATCAGAGAAGCTTCCTCCTGCAGCAATTGCGAACAAATACAGAGACCTACAGCCAGACATTATACATAGAGTGAGTGACTTAGAACACTCCATCAAATCCTTCCCCTTAGAGTCTAGGGAACCCTGAGAAAGAGGAGGCAGAGAGAGTGTACAAGCTAGAGAGGATGGAGGACACCAAGAAAACAAAGCTCTCTAAACCAACAGAATCTATGCACATACTAACTCACAGAGACTAGGACAGCACGCGCAGGGCCTGCCAGGGTCTGCACCAGACGGGGTCCTAGAGCTGAAAGGAGAAATGGACACATACTCTAATCCCATAACCCAGAAGCTATCTCCAATTGATAACCATTTTCAAATTAAAATTCAGTTTTCTCATTGGGGAAACAAACTACTCTTAACGGTAAGCTGCATGCCTGGCCAACAGAAAACAAACTCAGACTCATCTTAGGAGGCTCCTTGTCTCGTAACATCATGCTGGGCTTTTTCTTTAATTTTATCGTATTTTCTTTTAATTTAATTTTATCATTTTTCTTTCTCCCTTTACCCTACAGGTTCTTTGCCTACCTATTATGCCTTCCTGCTTACTGTTTTTATGGGATTCCTGAGTGTGCCAACAAATGGATTTCGGCATCTTTATCTTTTTTATGTGCCTTTTATTGAGCTCTTTTACTCTTTTAATTCTGTTTTCTCATTTTGTCCTTCTCTGATGTGTTAATTTTTGTTTTATCTTGTATTTTGCTTTATTATTAGCCCTTAAAAGCCTGATTGTTTTCTAATGTGAAACAATACCCCACTTCTGTAGGGGTAGAGATGGATGGAGAGGAGGTAGGGGGAACAGGAAGGGAAAACATAATCATGATGTAGTGTATAAGAAAAAATTATTTTCAATAAAGGAAACATATAGAAAAATTGACATTTGGCAATACAAGCAATAATTAATGATATGAAAATTTTAAAACAAAAGAGATGGAAATACTTAAAGAAACAAGTCAGAATAATGGTTTGAGGATGCAGAGATCAAGCAGAGCAAAGGAAGCTCAAAATGGAAACTGACAGTGGATGTCTAGTGTAGACTATGCACTTGCTGACCGACTGTTCGCAGGTGAATAAGAAAGAATGAACTTTTGCCTGTGGTAAAGTTAATGCAAGAAATGCATATTGTTTTTAATTTAACCTGATGACTTTAGACTTTATTTTTAATTTTAGGGTGGTATTGAGACCTCGGTGCTCTGTTGGCTAAGTTACAGTCGTCGTGCCTAGTCACACCTCTGCATATAGATGCTCTTATTCCCTTAGTTTTGACAGATTACCAGAGAATATTGGAGCAGCCAATAACTGAAGTGTTCAGAGCTATGGAAACCAGGAAGAGCTCTCCACATTGTACTCAGGTGACTGTGACTACCCTGTGATTGTAAACACAGATAAAATTGGCTTGAAATTAAATGTACATAATTAGAGTATTTTTGTTATTTCTGTTAGTGTGAATATATTTCTTAGTAACTGCCTCAATTTGAATATTCATTTACTATTCATTTAATTTAGACAGGATAAAGATAAAAAGAAAAATTGGATATTTAAGTACTAATTGCCTTCTGAATCTACAACAGGACCACACATGCATTTTACAGCTAAGATTCGTCAAGGAAAACAAACACAAAATATGCAGAGACAACTTTTCCAGTCTAAGCAACAAAGCCATTTATGAATTATTGCTATATTGAATAATCAACAGGAAATGCAAGGGATAGCTCCAATCTGTCTCTACGACTAAGTCCTCAGAATAGAACTTCTTCACAGAAAATATTTAAATTTGCAAAAATATTTCGATTGTTGAGTTGAGTCATTTCAAACCAGTTCAACATAACAAAGAATGACTAGAAATTTAAGTTTTCTGTTGAAGACTTACTTCGTACTGTCTGCAGCCTGTTAATAAACATCTTGGGATGTTTGAAGGCTCTACCCGTGTACACCGAATGGCCACCTTGAATAAATGGAGTCAGGACTACACATGTTCTGAAAGTGCTGATCAGAATGTGGTTGCTGGTATCTTTTCAGATATGAGTCTGCCTTTACTCTCAGACACAAACCCTAGTATGTAAACAAGTTTCTATAAAGAGATGGAAGTGCCCAGGAGGAAATGCCTGCCTCCCTTCCTCCAGAAATTTAAATCATAAGAAAGAAAAATCTTGAAAATTGTTCTTGTGGTCATTCACACTGTGATTCCTTTATTTTTCTCATGGGAAACAGAAGATAATTTGCCCAAAGCATTAAAACACTGAATTCCTGATTTTTTTTCTCTTCTAGTTAAAACAAAAATCATAGCGCCTAGTTCATCCATCCCAACTATTGAGTGAAACTTTATATTTTAAATAGTCTTCATAAACTGTTTTAAAAACAACTCTAACTCAAACCCCCAAATTATTGAAACCAATACTACCTAACTCCACAATGATTAGTTTATGTAGAAACATATTCCAAATGCAAAGAACATCAAAAATTTGCATGTTAGGTAGCCAATTTTGTCAGATAAAAATGGAAATACATTGTTGTATTGGTGAAGGTAATATATTAATATATATTATACAAATATATAATTAAAACTTTAATTAGCTGTGTATGTTTGTGCAGGTGCACATGCGTATTTGTGTGTGTGTGTCTTTGTGTGTGTGTGTGTGTGTGTGTGTGTACGTATGGAGACCAGAGGGAAATCTTGGCTATCTTTATCCCTCTGGTGCCATCAAACTTATTTACTGAGACAGGATTTATTTCTAGGACCTAAGGCCATAGATTGAGCTAGGCTCTCTGGTCAGAGAGCTCCAGTGTCTACCTTCCCTTCACTGAGGATGATGGGAGTAGAACTTACGTCCTCATGCTCTCACAGCAAGGGCTCTGCCTACAGATCTATCCCCATCCCTGAGCAACAGTTAGAAGAACTACTCAATTTGGTTATACGCTTCTTGATCCTTCTTTCTTTATCTCTATGTAATATGTATTGGACTTCAACCCACCATTTGAGACATAATATTACAATGTCTATCACTATGCAGCATGTTGTTTTCCACTAGGGAAAGATGGCATTTTAAATAATACAGCTAGGATGTTGTAAGCACCAATTTAATGATGTTTTATGTTCTCTGAACTGGTCCACACCAGCAATATCTGCTGGATGATGTAAGTGCTTGATTTGATGGTGGGCTCCTGTCTGCTGCCTCCATCTATTTGATACTTTCTATTTGCTCTTTTACTTTCGACCTCTATATACTTAATAAGCTCATTAAAAACAAACAAACAACCCCTGACTTCAAACTCTACTATACAGCTACAGTACTGAAAGCAACTTGGTATTGGCATAAAAACAGACAGGAGGACCAATGGAACCAAATCGAAGACCCAGATATTAATCCACACACCTATGAACACCTGATTTTTAACAAAGAAGCAAAAAATATCAAATGGAAAAAAGAAAGCATATTTAACAAATGGTACTGGCATAACTAGATATCAACATGAAGAAGAATGAAAATAGACCCATATCTATCACCATGCACAAAACTCAAGTCCAAATGGATCAAAGACCTCAACATAAAGCCAACCACACTGAACCTCATAGAAAAGAAAGTAGGAAGTACACTTGAACACATTGGCACAGGGGACCACTTCCTAAATATAACCCCAGTAGCATAAACACTGAGAGAAACAATTAATAAATGGAACCTCCTGAAACTGAAAAGCTTCTGTAAAGCAAAGGACATGGTCAACAGGACAAAACAATAGCCTACAGAATAGGAAAAGATATTCACCAACCCCACATCAGACAGAGGTCTGGTCTCCAAAATATACAAAGAACTCAAGAAATAGGTCATCAAAAGAACAACTAATTCAATAAAAAAAATGGAGTACAGACCTAAACAGAGAACCCTCAACAGAGGAATCTAAAATGGCTGAAAGACACTTAAAGAAATGCTCCACATCATTAACCATCAGAGAAATGCAAATCAAAACAACTCTGAGATTCCATCTTACACCTGTTAAGAATGACCAAGATCAGAAACAATGATGATAACTTATGCTGGAGAGGTTGTTGGGTAAAGGGAACATTCCTGTATTTGCTGGTGGGAGTGCAAGCCGGTATAGTGCTTTTGGATATCAGTATGGTGATTTCTCAATTAGGAAACAACCTTCAATACCAGCAATACCACTTTTGGGTATATACCCAAAGGATGTTCAATTGTACCACAAGGACATGTGCTCAACTATGTTTATAGCAGCATTGTTTGTCATAGTCAGAACCTGGAAACAAGCTAAATGCCCCTCTAACAATGAATGGATAAGGAAAATGTGGTACATTTACACAATGAAGTATTACACAGCAGAGAAAAATAGAGACATCTTGAAATTTGCAGGCAAATGGATGGAGCTAGAAAACATCATATTGAGTGAGATAACGAAGACCCAGAAAGACAATTACCATATGTATTCACTCATAAATGGATTTTAAACATAAAGCAAAGAAAAACATGCTACAAATCACAATCCCAGAGAACCTAGACAACAATGAGGAGTCTAAGAGAGACATACATAGATCTAATCTACATGGGAAGTAGAAAAAGACAAGATCTCCTGAGTAAATTGGGAGCATGGGGACCATGGGAGAGGGTTGAAGAGGAGGGGAGAAGCAGGAAGGGGAGCGGCAGGGAGGGGAGCAGAGAAAAATATAAAGCTCAACAAAATCAATAAAAAAAATAGAGGTTAAAGATTCAGTCAGAATCATCAAAATTCTCTTTAGTTCTCTGAAGACCTCTAATCACCCAATATTCTACTATAGGAGGCTCCCCATCCTTTTTATGTGAGGTCCTTGTTTGGTTTGTAAAGGTGCTTGCTGAAAAATGAGGCTCGAGCCAAATCTTGTAGTAATCAGAATAGGAAGTAATTAAGATTTCAAAGCAATGAAAATGTGCTTGGAAGGGAGAAGAGGGAGTGTAAATTGATGGAGAAAACCCTGGGGTTTACATCACATCGCAGCCAATAGACATCCCATTAGAGCTTTAATAGAGTGACTGCTTGTAGGTCAACAGAGAGGCCAACTCCAAATGGAGGCTGCTGCCACTCCCAACTTCACTTAAGAATAAGATGAGCCTTGAAGGCAACTTTAACAATCACTCATTTAGTCAAACTTATCCAAAAATGAGGGTTCAAATTATAGGTAGAGGCAAACATTTCTGGTTTATATTTTGGCATTTTTCAAATTTGATTTATATGTTATCATTTTATATTTACATAATTAAAGTTCATTCATTACAGCAAACAGGTTATAAAATCCACTCACTCAAGAGCAGTTTTGAGTGGATATACTCCATTCTTCATGTTTAGCATTGCCACTCAACAGGAGCCTGAATACATACAATTTAAAGTTACTATGGTTTATAACAAGCTATATTTACTTTCAGTATTGGCATTGGAGTACAATGCGTGGGTGCAATGTATCTCTACCCATATTACAAAACATAGATCCATGGCTAGTTACAGCTAGCTGAAAGGAAAGCTGTGGGGCTGAAGACATGATACAGTGAATAAACATGTTGGCTGGTCTTCCAGAAGACCCGAATTCAGTTTTCATTAGTCATATCAGGTGGCTCACAACTGTCTCTAACTCCAGCTCCAGGGCATTTGACACCGTCTTTGGGCTCCATGGGTTCTGTAGTCTGTAGTGGCATTTAATTTGTATTTTAATAACTAAAGCTTGCTGAAGATCAGAGAGTAAAACAATCACACTGGCCAGCCTTACAGACCAGGCAGCAGTGACACACACTTTTAATCCCAGTAGCCACACTAATTTGCCTTACAAATTGGGCGGTACTGGTGCACACCCTTAATCCCAGAACTAGAGAGGATTATAAAATGGGAGGAGACAGCTCTCAGTCTCAGTCTCATTATGAGATTCCTGGAGGCAGGATCGCCATTTTCAATCTGAGATCAAGGTAAGAGCCAGGGGCTGGATGTTTTACATTTCTGACCTTCAGGTTGAACAACAATATCTGTTTTTATTAGTCATGCTACAGTAGCCACATGCCTATACAGTATTAAACAAATTTCAAGAATAGAATGTGTGCAAA
Source organism: Ondatra zibethicus (assembly GCA_004026605.1). NCBI lineage: Eukaryota > Metazoa > Chordata > Mammalia > Rodentia > Cricetidae > Ondatra > Ondatra zibethicus. Next base: position 44,066 of record PVIU01010372.1, on the reverse strand, counting down.
TATATTTTCCACTGTCCCATTCTCAGAGGCATAAAGGAATACCTCACATCAAAATGCCAGGATTATTGACTCTATGAACTGGATGGAGAAACTCAATAATTTAATAGTTCAATTCCTACTTATATGTTTCAAGCAATCATCAAATATTTTCTGAATTCCATACCCTTTTGACATTTTTTGATTGTTCAGTTGTTTTGCTTTGCTTTGGGGCCATATTGTTAGATTGAATATTATATTAATACATCCAATGTTTTGTTCCAAAACTTTTGGTATTTCTCCATGGAAAATCTTTAAATACATTTTTTTTTATGATTTGTAGAAAAACTTCAGCATTGCAGAGTGGAAAGGCATCAAGATGAAGACAGATGTATGTGTAAACTACCAATTATGCGAGGATAGGTAGATATGCAGGTCAAAATAACAACCACTCAGAGTCCTTATCTGATACCTCATGAAATGTTTTCATCATTCCTGCTGTTAATCTATTTCCTAGCAATTTTGCTTTTTTACTTTTACAAATCTGACTTTAGAATATTATCCTGGAACAAATGAATGGAGCCACAGTTATAACCACAGGTCTTTATCAGTTTCCAGCACGGAAGTTGTGAATTTGATATATCTGTTCTTGTTCTTTAGATCTGTTTAATTCATTCACTTGTATCACTTAGTAGTTTCTCAATGGTATTAACAATCAAGTCTATATTTCCTCAGGGGTGTGTGTGTGTGCATGCGTGTGTACTGGTGTGTGTGTGTGCGCGCACGTGCGTGCGTGTCTATGTGTGCAGTCACATGTGCATACCTGCAGGTGGAAGCCCAAGGTTGATGCCAGGAATCATCCTTGGAAGGAATCTTACACCTTATTCATCAGTTCAGGATCTCTTAGCCAAACCCGAGCTCATTCTTGTCTTGTCTCACTAGCCCACTTGTCTGGAGATGCCCTGTCCCTGTCACTGCACATGAAGGCTGGGTTTACAGGCAGACTCCCAAGCTCAACTGACTTTTATGTGGGTTCTGGAAATCATAACTCTACTCCTTATGCTTGTGCAAGTGCTTAACCATGGAGTCATCATCCCAGCCTTAGGATGTGACATCTCTACATTTTCTCTTCTGTTTCTACAATGTGTGCAAAGGGGAGTTCTTTGTATTAATGATTATGTCACTGGTTTTTCATCAGAAGAGACTAAGTCTACTCAGATTTAGAAGTAAATGTGAGATATGTTTTGCTCTACACCATTCACTAAGTCACCAAGTCCTTCTGCAGTCCTTAGTTAGTTAACCCACCTATTGTTTCTTCTGTGTTCATGCCGTTAATTTTGCATGATTGATCTCTTTTGCACCTACATGGGAAATTGTATTATCCTTCGTTTTATGGTAACATCTGTAATAATTATCATACTTTATTATTGTTTTAAATTATTTCAACACAAACAGACTATCTTTGTATAATTCTCCCCCCCCCTCTCTCTCTCTGTGTGTGTGTGTAGCTGTTTATGTGTGTGCATGTGAGGCCACAGTCTGATATTAGGTAACTCCCTCTATCTATTTTCACATGAATAATCTCTCACCGAATCTGGAGCTCACTGATTCAGCTAGACAGACTGGCCAGAAGCTCCATGGATCCCTCTCTCCAGACTGCTCTGTCTCAGAGCTGCAATTACAGACTTGCACAGAAGACTGTGCATGGCTTTAAATGAATTATGGGGATCCAAACTCAGGTTCTCACAACTGAACTACGAGTACTTTACTGCCTCCCTCAGCCTAGCTTCTGCATTCTTGCTTCATCTTTGTTTCTTGTTGTTGTCTTGTTTGTTTTTGCAAATGCCCTGGAAATAAGAGACATTTCTGAAGCTTTATAGGTGAAAATGTTACAACTAAACTTTTGAGTTCTACTCTTTCCAGTTACACTTCATTAATGATCTGAGGAAATGGAAAGCCTTGAGCTCTGGTTAGATTCCCTTCCCTTCATAGGTGACGTTTCATTAGCTCAACATCCGTTCACTCCACACTCCTCCTGGATAAACTAATTTCAAACAGTCTTTTAAAATTCCTGGAGGGAGATCAGTTGTGCGTAAATGCAATCTACTAATCTACTAAAACATTTACTCCTGAAAGACACCCTCATTGGGTATGGAGAAGGCTCAGATGATGATGGTTTCCTCTATTCTTTCAAAGATGGGATTCTGCCAGCTCTGGCCACCATGGTGTTCCTAGGAAGCAAGATATTACAACAGCAATTACCTGTTCTTTGTAAGTCAGGTTTCTTTGGTTTTTTGTTTTTTTCTGTTTTTTTTTTTTTTTTTTTTTTTTTTTTTTTTTTTTTTTTTTTTTTTTTTTTTTTTTTTTTTTTTTTTTTAGCATGAGGGGAGTTGCTCCTAAATCTTCTTGATACATTTTTGTTCTTACTCTCATTATTATATCTTTGGGTATGGATTTGTGTCTGTTATTCTAGCCTGAAAATGACTACTCTTCCTGAGGACTTCTGTCTTTCACTAATGCCAGAACACTATCAAATCATGCATTTGGGAGACAGAAGAGATGGCTGAGTGTCTAAGAGCACTTGATGCTCTTCTAGAGTTCCCATTTCTGTTCATAGAACCTATTTCGGGTGGCTCTCAACCTCTTATAACTCCAACTTAAGATATCCAAAGACTCTGATCTCTGCAGGCAGCTGTGCACACACACACACACACACACACACACACACACACACACACACACACACACATACACACCTGGCATTTAGAAATAATAAAAATAAATCTTAAAATCATGTTTTGAAATGTGAAACCTATTGTAGTGGAAACTTTCTAAAATACAGGAATGTAATCCTAATGAAGTTAACAAATAATGAGGGAGGCAAAGTCCCAACAGGCCTTATCTTGATACCAAAGAAGCTTCCAGTACCAGAACTGACTTGGAACCAAATGAGTTGTTGGCTAAAGGGGACCATGAAAATCTTCAAAGAACCCAGGCTGTTGTCAAAACAATAGGTTGCTCTCCTTAAACTGACACCAAGGCCCCATTGCTGAAGAAAACACTCATACAGCTCATTCAACATGTAGAGATTGAGTTGGTACTTACAAAGAAATTTCACCCATATGTTCTAATACCTTTGGTACTACTCTGCAATCTTCTAAAAGAGAATGTAAATCCCAATACAGCCAAAAACAACAACAACAACAACAAAAAAAAACTGCCTGCAAAAGATGCTAGGGCAATGGTGACACAAAGCTTGTGGGAGTAACTAACCAATGTCTTATTTGTTTTAAGGCCCACTCCATGGTAGTCTGAATGTATTTGGCCCACATAAACTCACAGGGAGTGGCATTATTAGGAGGTGTGGTCTTGTTGGAGGAGGCTAGATGACGCAAGCCTTTAATTTAGACCTTGAGTCTGAGGCACAGCTCTAATCTGGGCCACACCTTCTGTTTGAAGGGATCACTATGGGGACAGGCTTTGAAGTCTTTTTTTTTCTAAGCTTCACCCAGTGTCACTGCCAGTCAGTTGACTTCCTGTTGCCTGCAAGAGTTAGCACTCTCAGCTCTAGCACCACATCTGCCTGCATGTTGCCATGCTCCCCTGCATGATCACAATGGACTGAACCTCTGAAACTGTAAGTGTACCACCCTCAATTAAATGTTTTCTTTATAAGACTTGCTGTGGTCATGTGTCTCTTCACAGCAATAGCAGACCCTAACTAAGACAGAAGTTGGAACTAGGGACTGGGGTATTGCCGTGATAAGCCTGACCATGTATTTGTTTGGAGGCATTTGCACATTGGAAAGCAGTGAAATGTTTTAAGCATTGCTTAATGGGCCATACTAGTAGAAGCATGGAAGACAATGGTGCTGATAATGATTTGAATTGTGGGAGCCTGACTCAAGAGGTTTCAGAGAAGAATTTTAGTATGTTGCCTAGAAATCATTCTTGTGGTATTTTGGTGAAGGAACTGACCACCTTTGCCATTGTATGAAGAGTCTTTCTGAGGCTAAAGTGAGGAGTTTTAAATTAATTTGATTGCCGGAAGAAATCTCAAGACAGCCTAGTATAGACTCTGTCATGTGGATATAGTGGCAACTCTAATGAAGATATATAATTCAAGGATCTGAGCAAGGAAAAATATTTGAGGAGAAAAAGGGCACCAGAAAATGGAATGAAGCTAAATCCTCTGTTCAAGGAGATAAATGGATTAAGAAATGAATTGAAGAGAGTGGCGACCTCAGGTGATGGTGGCACACACCTTTAATCCTAGCACTCCAGAGACAGAGGCCAGCAGATCTCTATGATTTCAAGGCCAGCCTGGTCCACAAAGAAAGTTTCAGGACAGCTAAGCTTAGACAGTAAAAGACAGAAAGCTGTTGAAGATGTAATTAAATAGGGGGCCACGTTCCAGCCCCAGCAAGGCACAGAATTTAGCAGTTTCAACCACGTGGTTCTGGCTTTCGAGTTAAAAATAGAAGAAAGCAGTTAAAATCCTGTGGTTCTAGTTAGCTGGAGCTGAAGAATCAGCTGTGATTAATAAGATACCAGAACTACTAAAGCAAAATTTTGCTTTGCTGGGATACTTGATGCTGGTTAACAGGAGCTAAGAAATTGCAAGTGATTAAGAAGAGACCAGCATCACTAAGGTGAAATCTTCTGGGAAGTGTTTTCTGAAAGCACAGAGAAACTGTGATCCAGAAGAGTCTAAGGCTATACCTTGCACTGGCAGTTGGACTTAGTGACATGTAAATGTCACCCAGGTGGTACTGGATTTGAAGGAATGAAGGGGTCATGAAGAGGAGCTGAGGCTTGACACTGTGAGAGACCAGGAAAGGCCATTGGTTAAGGTACAGCCTCAACAGCAGTTGAAGGCCCACTACTGAAGGGATCATGGACAGAAGTTGAGGCTTGGAACCATGAGGAGAGTCTAGGAGAGGCTATTGTTAAAAGTGCAAACCAGTTGCAGCAGAAGATCCCAATGTCTTAGAGATGCCAGTACCATGAAATGACCACCAAGAATAGCAGTAGCAGTGGAGTGGAGTCAGCCTGAGCCTGGAAGACAAGCTGTATGTACTGCAGAGGGCAGAGCCAGAGAAGTAACCCAAACCCTTCAGAGAAGTCCAGAAGATCATGAGTGAATCCCAAATACTGAACGCTGGAATTTTATAATTACACAAGATGTTAGAAATGTCAGAGCTGTCATGGGATACCTGTTGAGGACAGCTGCTAACAGGGAGTGGACCCAACCCAAGAGAAAGAAGTGCATTGCAATGAACAAAGCTGAACAGAATTAGAGACCTGAAGAGCATTTTTACATCAGACATGGTGATGCAAAGTTTGGAGTCTGTCCAGCTGTTTCCGTTCTTATTCTGGAGCAATGTTTCCTCACTATGCTCCCTTCCCTATGGTTTGAAATGGTAATGTACATCCTATGCTGCTATATGTTGGAAGTGCATGATTTTTTTTATTTGACTTTATAGGAAATTATAATAAAGAGATTACATGAATCTCAGAAGAAATTTTGGACTTTTAAACATGGTTGAGACTGTGATAGACTATGGGTACTTTTGAAGTTAAACTAAATAAATTTTACATTATGATATTGTTAAAGGTTTATGGGAGCCAGGGGAGTGGAATGTGGTAGTTTGAATGTGTTTGGCCCCTGTAAGCTCATAGAGAGTGGCACTTCATGAAGTGTGGCCTTGTTGGAGTAATTGTGATCTTTTTGGAGGAGGCAGGATGACACAAGCCTTTAATACAGACATTGAGGCTGGGGCGCACATCTTCTGTTGGAAGTGTGTCACTGTGGGGGCAGGCTTTGAGGTCCTTTTATCCAGCTTCACCCAGTGTGACTGCCAGTCAGTTGATTCGTTGCCTGCAAGACGTAGCATTCTCAGCTTCAGCACCATATCTGCCTGTACACTGCCATGCTCCCCTGCATGGTCATAATGGACTGTACCTCTGAAACTGTAAGTGAGCCACCCTCACTTAAATATTTTATTTATAAGAGTTGCTTATGTGGTCATGGTGTCTCTTCACAGCAATAATAAACCTTAACTAAGACAGAATACATACCTGACACTGCTTGAGTGGCCCAGAATGAGAGACTAGATAGTCCAGTGACCTGGGGCAAAACCAAACACTATTGGTCTAAAAAATTAAAAGAAGAAAAGGTATTGCTAGAATGATTCTAGTGATTTTAATTATATTCATAGATGAGGGCCTTATGCAGCTGTCATTAGAGAAACTTCCTCCTACAGCAGACTCTCAGCCACATTTTTTTTATATATATATATATACTTTATATATATATATGAGAGAGAGAGAGAGAGAGAGAGAGAGAGAGAGAGAGATCTTAGAACTCACAGCTCTAAGTGAGATTCCTGTCTTTATATATTTTATTTGGGGCTTTATTTTTAAGACATGCCTTTTAATTTACCATCTCTCCAAATATGTCTATTTTCTGATGATATTCCCCTCTGTATGCTATGAATATCATTGGTTGCTAAAGGAACTGCTTTGGGCCTATAAGAGAGCTATAGGGGAACAGAGTTAGGCAGGGAAAACTAAACTGAATGCTGGGGGAAAGGAGATGGAATCAAGGAGAAGCCATGTAGTCTCTCTGAAGCAGGACAGAACTTTATCTAGTAAGCCACTGCCACATGGTGGTACACAGTTAATGGAAATGGATTAAATTAAGAGCTTACCAATGAGTCTCTAGAGCTAATAGGCCAAGCAGTGATTTAATTAATACAGTTTCTGCATGATTAATATCTTGATCATCACCATAGAAATTTTGTCCGATGGATGGAGATAGAGACAGAGACCCACATTCACATCAGAGCAATGGACTGAGCTCCCAAGGTCCAGTCGAAGAGCAGAAGGTGGGAGAAGATGAGCAAGGAAGTTAGGACTGTGAGGGGCTGGTCCACCCACTGAGACAGTGTGCCTGATCTAATGGGAGCTCACCAAATCCAGCTGGACTGGGACTGAACAAGCATATGATCAAACCAGACTCTCTGAATGTGGCTGCCAATGGGGGCAGACTGAGAAGCCATCAGTAATGACACTAGGACCTATCTCTTCTGCATGTATTATCTTTTTGGGAACCTAGTCTATTTGGATGCACACCTTCCTAGGCCAAGATGGAGGGGGGAGGGCCTTGGACTTCCCACAGGGCAGAGTACCATGCCCTCTTTTAAGGAAGCAGGGGGAAGGAGGAGGGGTCGGGGGGAATGGGAGGGGACTGGGAGAAGGAGAGGAAATGTAAATTTTTTTGAATGAAAAAAAATAAAGGAATATAAAAAACAAAAAAAGATTCATATAGATACACAGACAGGCAAATATATAGATAAAAAGAGAGACAGATAATCATATTCATTATGAAAGAAATTATGCTACATTCAAAATATATAAAATTGCAGAAGATTGGAAAGTCGTTCTTCGTCCAGAGCTCTCTGCCTTATAATTATGCCAGTCTTCCAACATCCTAGCTTTTAGATGTTCTGATGTCCTTTGCTTGCTCTACTTATGAATTTTCCCATCCCATGTCTTTATCAAAACTTTAATTACAATTTTAGAGAGATTGCCTATGGTTCTACTAAGCATATGTGATTTAAGTTGAAGGTAATCTTCATTTTTAATAAAACCATAGTAATTATAATGGTACCTTTTATTCTGTGTATTTTTCATTATGTTTTAGCAGTATTAATTTTTAATACCAGTACTCATTCTTAATACCATGAAGAAAATTTAAATGAACTTAATATTATGGTTATCATGAAGCATCTAGTGAACACATCCTTCCTCAGATATACTTTTTGATAAATAATCCATAAGTTATCCCCCATAGTTACAGCATTATATATGTAATTTGTAATGCTTGGTATTGATTGTCAGCTTGACAGAGTCTGGAGTCACCTTGAAAATGAGCTTCTGGGCATGTCTGTGGGAGTTAGTTCAATGCCTTGACTGAGGACCTACCTAGTATGGGTGGCACTATTCCTTGGTCACTGGATTCTAAAGTTTGTGAAAAATAAAAAGTAGGTTGAGCTCTAGCGTGCCTGTATTCACTGTTCCCTTTTGGGGACTGTGAACATAATGGGACTGCTGATTTCCCCACCAAGGTTTCTGGAACTGTGAGCTAGAGTGGACCCTTCACCCCTTGAGAAAGGAAACTAAGACAACTTAATTTTAGAAAGCATAATCTAACTTTTAGAATATATACTTCATGAGCTTTTCTGCTTATGAATTCAGGGATAATTTTAAATGTGCTTTAAACTGTTTTGGGATGGTATAGTTTTACAAAATGAAAAAGTATGTGAAAATTGAAAGTCTCATTGCCAAAGATAAAAGAATGAGTATAAACTAAAGCAACAAAGCACATTTATTGTGTATCTGCACACCTTACTGAGACAGAATATATTTAAAACACAGAAGACTATTTTGTCTCAGATTTTGTATTACAAGTATAACAATAAAAATTAGTCCCAAACAGACCATAAGATTGTGAATTTCCTACAGGCTCCTAAACTGTGTGGTGACCAACTTTCTTTGAGTTATTTGATTTCTTTGAGTTATTTGATGAATAGGAATATTTGCTTCTATGTTTAAAGAGAAAATTAAAATTCAAAATGTGTGGAGTCCGTATAGGTGGACCAATTGGAATAAGTATAACACGAAAATTTAAATAAAATTTAAGCTAAATTTCATATGCTGAACATATTTATCTGTTTGCTTTGACAGCTGGAAATGGCAATACTTACAGACTGGGAGTGTATAAGAAAGCAGATTGAAACTGGATTCTCTTGCCTATTTTCCTATCTAGACTGCTTAAACCATATGGCTTGAAGGTGAGACCCTATTTCTGAAGACTCCACATGCTTTGGTCATAGGATACAGAGGAATCAATCTGGTATTGACCTAAAAGTTTCTTCAATGCTGGTTAGTTTTCATAGGGCCAGAAGGTATAAATAGGACACTTGAGGAGAAATGTCACCAACAGCCTTACCAAACTGTAAACACTGTGAACACTTATGATAATGACCAACCAGGCAAGCTATATGCTCTTTATTGTAATAATGGTGTGACTGCCATGGTGGTAACCAGCCACTTTCTCATTAGAGTTAAGGCCTAATTTAGAGAAAGGAACTCATGGCTGGTAACAGTTAATCTGGACAAGACCCCATAACTGACGGTGATAGGCCATGGGGAGAATACATTATACACATAGTATCAAACTGCCTTCTTAATGTTTATCTTTTTTGTCTTTTTTTAAAACATATTATTATTTTTTGCTTTATAAATAATACCATTCAAAATTTCCACCTCCTCTCCCCCTCTCATTTCCCTTCCACTCCCCCACTCTCCCTCCCCCCTCCTCCTCCAGTCCTAAGAGAGGACAGGGTACCCTGCCCTATGGGAAGTCCAAGGCCCTCCCCTCTCCATCCAGGCCTAGGAAGGTGTGCATCCAAACAGACTAGAATCCCACAAAGCCAGTACATGCAGTAGAATCAAATCCCAGTGCCGTTATCATTGGCTTCTCAGTCAGCCTCCATTGTCAGCCACATTCAGAGAGTCTGGTTTGATCACATGCTCGTTCAGTCCAGTCCAGCTGGCCTTGGTGAGCTCCCATTAGATCAGACACACCATCTCAGTGGGTGGACGAACCCCTCGCGGTCCTGATTTCCTTGTTCATCTTCTCCCTCTTTCTGCTCTTCAACTAGACCTTGGGAGCTCAGTCCAGCGCTCCAACATGGGTCTCTGTCTCTATCTCCATCCATTGCCAGACCAAGGTTCTATGGTAATAGGCAAGATTTTCATCAGTGTGGCTATGGGATAAGGCCAGTTCAGGCACCCTCTCCTCTACTGCCCAAGGAACTAGCTGGGGACATCCCCTTGGATACCTGGGAACCCCTCTAGAACCAAGTCTCTTGCCAACCCTAAAATGGCTCACTTAATTAAGATATCTTCTTCCCTGCTCCTACATCCGCCCTTCCTCCATCTCAACCATCCCACTCCCCCAAGTTCTCCCCATCTCCCCTTCCTCCCACCCCACACCCATTCCACCCCCACTCCACCCCTACCCCCATGCTCCCAACTTTTGCCTGTCGATCTTGTCTGCTTCCAATTTCCAGGAGGATCTATATATGTTTTTCTTTGTGTTCACCTTATTATTTAGCTTCTCTAGATCACAAACTATAGATTCAATGTCCTTTGTTTATGGCTAGAATCCACTAGTGAGTGAGAATATACCATATTCATCTTTTTGGGTCTGGGTTAACTCACTCAGTATAGTGTTTTCTATTTCCATCCATTTGCATGCAAAATTCAAGATGTCATTGTTTTTTACCGCTGAGTAGTACTCTAATGTGTATATGTGCCACACTTTCTTTATCCATTCTTCCATTGAGGGGCACCTAGGTTGTTTCCAGGTTCTGGCTATTACAAATAGTGCTGCTATGAACATAGTTGAACAAATGCTTTTATAGTATGATTGGGCATCTCTTGGGTATATTCCCAAGAGTGGAATTGCTGGATCCTGAAGTAGGTTGACTTCCAATTTCCTGAGAAAACGCCACACTGATTTCCAAAATGGTTGCACAAGTCTGCATTCCCACCAGCAATGGATGAGTGTTCCCCTTTCTCCACATTCTCTCCAGCATAGGTTATCATTGGTGTTTTTGATTTTAGCCATTCTGACAGGTGTAAGATGGTATCTCAAAGTTGTTTTGATTTGCATTTCCCTGATTGCTAAGGAAGTTGAACATGACCTTAAGTATCTTTTGGCCATTTGAACTTCTTCTGTTGAGAATTCTCTGTTCAGTTCAGTACCCCATTTTTTAATTTGGTTATTCAGAATTTGAATGTCTAGTTTCTTGAGTTCTTTATATATTTGGAGATCAGGCCTTTGTCTGATGCGGGGTGGGTGACTAAATGTTTATCTTTATACCCATAGATTAATTAAGCTCTTACATGCCATCAGAGAAACTTCTTTCTAAAGGAAACGTTCAAGATAAGAAAAGATTGGAAGTTTAAGTTAGGGCCATTAGGCTAGGTTCATGCCATCTCTTCCAGACTTCCTGCAGATGAAGTTTTGCTTAAGTTTCACTATAAAGACTAACTATGCTACTTTTTGCTTACAGTTGAACTAAACTTTCTCAGAATGTGACATAATCTCTACACACCAGTGCAGCCAAAACAATGTGTTAGCAACCAAGTAGACAATTCCCAGGAGAATGTGACCCTCTGAACAAATTCTGAGAAAAGCAGACTCTCTCCCAGGTCAGTCTTCTTGATTATACCTTCAATATCCCTGTTCTGGTACCAGGTTCTGCTGCCTGGGGACCAGCCTCCAGCAACACAGGGCTCAAAGGGAAGTCCACGGAGTTTATGTACTGTGACTTTCTCTCTCTCTCTCTCTCTTTCTTTGGTCTGAGGTGGGGTAAGGGAAAAGATACTCATGCACTCTCTTGATGGTTTCTTCATTATTCTTCTCTTGTATTCCCCATTCTTTATTTTCCTGATGATTTCCTTCTCTCATTCTTGATGTTTTCCTTCTAACATCTTTATTCTTGAATTTTTCCTTATAATTCTATTTTTCCCTTGCAGCTTATCTACACCAGCAAAATCTTTCAAGCAATATACATATTACAATGTAGTTACATTCTATTTTTTCAAGTGAATGATTACAATGAATATAAGTAAAACAGCATGTTCTCCATATCTCTTATATGATTAAACATGTTTACATATTACAGGTAAAAAACAAATTATCCCCAAGAACCCATGTACTTTCATACCAAAGTAACTTCTTATAGACTAACAGAGTGTAAGCAAGCAAGATATTCTTCTCAGTCAGTTTTTTAACTGACAGGCTGTGATTTTTAGTTACAAAGAAAGGATTATTTTATTATTTATCTTATAAAGTAATCTTATAAGGAATCTTAAAGGAAACACAAACCTAAACTTTTATACATGAAAAACAATCAGTCAGCTCTACTTTAAATTTTTACTGTGCATATACACTCATCGGTAAATTTTTTTAATATCAGGAGATTGAGGGCAGAAAAGGGTATAAGGAATTAATCATCACCTTTGGTCATCAGCCAATCCCAGCAGGAAGGGCACATCAGCTAATGATAATGGGACTGCTTTGTTCTTGTTCCCTGACCTTCCAGAGTGCCTCACTCAACTTTGTGCCTTTCTAAAACTTTAGATTTTCTTCTTGTGGTTTTCACCCCGAAGCTATTTAACAAACACATCTTAGTCTTACTTTAATATATTTTCAAAGCCTTGTTTCAGCTATGATGCACTCTGAAACCTGTGAACATACCTCTCAACACTAAATTAAAAGAATTTAAACTAGCTGGGCTACTAGGACTCACTTGTTTTCCTTAATCATTAAGCTAAGTCATAGTCTATACAGCTCCTCAATAAAATCTCAAATGTTCTAGCTCTGTGACACTTTCTTGTTTTATTTTTTATCCTCTGCAGCTTCTGCTTTATGATAGGCAAGGGCAACATTTTATCCTACCCTTGTTTATGTTAATTTTCCCACTAAACTAACATCTATCATAATTCTTTACTATAATTAAAACCTTCTTTCATCAAAATCCTATTTAAACTAAAACTATTATTATATAAAATCATTGTTTCATATAAGCAGTACAGCTTAGGAGGAAATAATCTTCATATTAATCCACTGGGAAAAATTCCCAGTAGAATGGGATAGTTTCATGAGATAAACACACAATATTACATGCAATGAGGATCTCCCCACACCCATTCACACCATGCGAGATACCAGAGAAAGATGGCAGTGGCAAACATGTAAAGGCTCAGCAGAATCAAAAGACATTCTGGAGTCTGTGGTCTTGGGGCTTTGCCTATCTGAGATTCACCCATCAGGGGTTGTCCTCATCGTGGGTTGACTCCTCAAACTTCAATTGCCACCTGCTATTCCTCTGATATGGCCACCAGCAACTGTGATTCCTGATCTGAATTTTTATACAATATGAATTTATGATGACAATGTGGCCCATGGGCTATATAAGTGGGTAACTTTACCCAGGCCGCACTCAGCAGATACTGTGGCCATGTTCTTCTTACCAGTGTTGCTCTCTTTTAAAATGGCAAATGGCACACATCTCAATCCTTCTCAACTACAGACTAATACATATCTAACAGTGTTTTCTGTCCTTTCAGCAGTGATATTGTTATCTTACATATATGCATATAGATATATCCATTGTGTGTCTCTGCATTTTACAAATGTGTGCGCACAGGTTACTACAGAGGGCAGAGAGACTATTAGATCTCCTGCCAGAATTACAGGTGAATGTGGGCACTCAAACTCTGAATGTTCTCTCTAGCCCTTTTACTTATATTTCTAAATACATATCCTTCCTAAAGATGACTAACATCTTTGAGACAAAATAAATACTAATAAACATTACATCAGTAAAAGTGCTTATCTTCACTCCATATATTGTATATTTTCTCTTAGCTTATAATTACATTGCAAAACGTGTGCTCAGAATGCTTGTAGTATTATAATTCATAAAGTTTTATTCAATATATTTCTGTATTCATACTTTTGATTAAAACATGTTTTATTAATGCATTTAAATTATTCCAGGAAATTTATATATTTCATTTCAAACATACAAAGACCTTCATTTATGTATCTTTTCTTTTAGTTAATACATGTGATGAACCAAACTTGTGGTTAATCTGAGGCTAAAGTGCAAAATCAGCTGATTATTGCCAGACAAAAAAGAAACCCAGTTTTTCAATTGAGGGCTATAATTTTGTTTAGAATGTGAAATCTTCAAGTTTTGGAAATGTTGGCAACTGTACAGAAACCCACTTAATGTCCCTAATTCTCTGTTTCTGATTTTTCCCAATTCCCATCTTCCTAAGGGAGCCTTGAAGCTCTGGATCTCCCACCCCCACCTCCACCCCTAGTTCTGGAAGAGTCATGTGACTGGGATCCTGTTAATGAAGCATGAGTAGAAATCTATACATTTTAGATATGAACTTAAAATACAGACCGGTTTTTAGTCCTTTCTGACACTGGCTTGTTACTGAAGTAGATCACAAACAAGAACGGTCCCTAATGTCCAGTCCAGTCGAGAAAGACAGAGGTAAAAACTACTAGACATGGTAGGTTTGAAAGCAATATCTCCCCGCCCCAACTTTCTGTACAACTCACCTTGAACTGATAATAATGTAGCATTTTGGTCTCATTTAAGCTGGTTTATTTTGAGAACTCTGGGTTATTATGATAAACAATCACTTCAGCTAGTTCAGTAACTCATATAACATATTTTAAAGGATTTTGAATAAAAACCTTCTCCTACCTCTTCCTTTTGTGCACACACTCTCTCTCTTCTCTCATGTCAGCCCATAAAGTATACATTGTTGCATATGCACACATATTATGCTGTGCATTATAACACATTTATGTGATTAAATTATTTCCTCTGACTGGTTCCTAGGATTCTTGAGTGTGGACTTCAGCTTCAGTTGTCTCTGCTCTTGTCTTAGACTTACATCCCTGAAGTAGATGTTAAACAGATTTGCAAACAGAACTTCTGTTGGAGGGAGATTTCCAGAACAAGTCTCCACAGAGGTGAGAGAAGCAAGATGGTTGTAGAAGTTGAATCCTGCAGCAGGGAATCCATCACCCCTCCTCACCACACAGGTGGCTATAGATTGAAGGAAAAAGCTTTCCAGAGTCGACCAGTTCACAGACCATGGCCCTCCTCCTATGCTAAAGAAGCACAGAACTGCCTCCCAAAGAAGAACAGACATAGTCAGGGGTTATGGGGCACCTGTCTGTTCTGAAAGATTTATGGAAAGTGGGCACATCAGGGCACAAGTGCCACTCTGCATAGCAGTTGAGGAAGGAGTGTGGTGCAGGTAGTTCTGATGCCACACAGAACACTGCCCTTGTCATTCAGAGTTAGACAGGCAAATTGCTTCAATGTTTAATGAACTTGTGAGTCTGTAACATATTATATTGTATTTTTGGTAAGGTCTATTGTATTTTGGTAAGGTCTTAGATTTCTCAGATTCATTTGCCATGGCATAGGAAAAACAAGCACCTGTTTCTTGGATCCCCTGGGCCATCATGGCAGCCGCCTAGGATCTGTGCAATCAAAGCTGTGATCCTGAAACAGCCATTGAGCAACCTTCTCTGCTGTGTACACACTATAGAGTTCAGGTGTTTGTCTCTGTGTACAAGGGAGAGATTTGGGGTTCTGTGTCATCAAAAGAAAAGTGTGGAAAACCCAATTCCCGAGGACTCAGGGAACAAGAGTGAGAGATTTTCCTCATAAGCTTTAAGGTTCCATTCTCACCTGGTGCCTCTCACTCTCGGATCCCCATCTGGGTTAGGCAGCTTCTTGTCTTTTCTCCTTTGATTCCCTTTCATAGGTGTGATGTGAGCGTGTTTTGAAATACATCAGTGTCTGTAAAAAGAGTTTGTGCATGCACATATGTGCATGCACTTGCTTTGGAGGACAGCGGGCAGCTTCAGATATTGTCCCTTGGGAGCTGTTCACCCTGATTTTTGAGGAAGAATCTTGTCAGTTCGGCTGTGATGACTGGCCAGAAAGTACCCAGGATCCTCCTTTCCCAGTCTTCTGAGTATGGGATTTACGAGAGCTGGCCACCACATCTGCCACTTTTTTGTGGGCTCTACGGATGAACTCAGGTCCTCTTGTTGGCTTGGCAAGCAGTTTTACTGACTGCCCCATCTCCTCAGCCTTAGATGTGCTCCTGGTACAAGTCAGTGGGATGGTGTGAAGAGCCTTTCTTCATGATTTAGAGCATAATGGAAGGTCAGATAAGACCTGAACAAATTGATTTTCATAATGTGTAGCTAAAATCAAGAGAAATCTGAAGATATGCTATGACATTGTGTTTTCAAATTATTTCTGTAATCCATTTATTTAAAGTGTGTTAAAGTGATTGAGTTATATTTGGGAGAGCACCCTTCATACAGTACGGCTCTCAGAGAGTCCAAAAGAATCCTGTGTGCTCAATAATTTACTGAGTAATTAGATTACTACCTCTTGTCCTGGCTATAACATCTCTCACCTCAATTTCCCAAAAGGAAGGGCTTTTTAAAAAAAAAAACTAAAAACCAGAAAAATGAAAACTGCAATGTCTAGCATAAAGCAGAATAGAATTAGATTGAATGATTGTAACTGTCGTCAATTAATTTTTTGAAGGAAGGTAGACTGCTTCAATTTTCCAGTACCTGAGTCAGCAAACATTAAAACTCACTATAAAATCATATCTTTAAACTTGCTGGCCTCCTGACTTCCTTGATAATACAGTTTTTAAGATTAAAATCAAGGCGTATTTAAACATTAAGTATTTATAATATTAGGAAAGGTGTCTAAGAGTTGATTTCTTAATAAGCATTAAATTTTAAATGTGTGTGTGTGTGTGTGTGTGATTACATGTGCCACAACTTGTTCTGGAGCCAGTTCTTTCCTCATAAATGCGGGTCCTGGGGATCATACTCAGGTTGTTGTAACCCGTGGCAGCAAACACTGAGCCATCTCACTGATTATTTGATTTTTGCTTTCATGAGACATTTATCTCAGGCTGTTGTTGAGTTCACTGTGCACCAGAAGATGGCTTGAACTCCTCATTTTCCTGTCTCTGCCTCCTAGGAGCTGGAATTACAGACCTACACTGCCACACTCAGCTTGGAAGAACTTTTAAATCATAAGGAGAAATGAAGATTGTGCATCAAATTTTACATTTTACAAAAAAAGAGTTCACTGTGCTGCCTTTTGTATAGCAAGTCCTGCCAATCAGGCTAATAAACTGTAGGGCTGAAAAGGTAGCTTTTAAAGTTCAGGCACAAGTGAACATTTGTTGCACACTTAAAATTCACTTGGAGCTCCACAGAAGGACAAGTTCCCTAAAGGAGGAAAGCCAGAAACAGGGTTCTGGAGAGATCCCATTCATTCATGGATGTGCACAGGACTCTGTCTTCTCATTAAGATTGTATGTTTGAATAGACAAGTCTTGGTCAACTCTAGCAGCCCTAGAAACACAGGAATTAGGGGTATGACTAGGAGGCAAAAACCTATAAATATGAAGACTGGTATTTTGATCCTCACCACCCAGATTAACGCCCTGCAGATACAAAGATCCAACTGTAATCCCAGTGCTCAGACCCTGAGTTGGGGGAGGCAAGTTAGGTAACTAGACTTTTGGAATCAGTAAGCACCAGGTTCAGTGAGAGAATCTGCTCAACTAATGAAGTAGAGAGTGATTGAGAAAGACTTTGGATGTCAATCTCGGGCTTCCACACATGTACACATATGTGTACACCCATCCACACATACATGTATATCCATAAACATCAGTACCGTATAAATACTATATACATAGCCAAATGGAAGCATAGGCTTAGATGCATGAATAGCAGTTTCTTCCTTAGAGTTGCGTAAGTGTGGGAACATAGCCAGCATTAGCCCTGGAGCTCCAGGTGAGCGTCTTCTGCTTCACAGGCAGCTGCCTTTGCAGTCTATTCTCAGGAATGGGGGCCAGAGCTCTGGTCCCTTCTTCCGAGGATGATGATATTAATTCCATCATAATATCCTCACTCTGACCTCATATAACCTAGTTGTTGTATAACCCAGTGCCTTCCAATGCTATCACATGGCAGATCAACACTCAACATAGGATTTGTGGAAAATGTAGTCCAATGATAGGCAATATCACTTCCTATTGCTTGGCCAAATCCAATTCTTATTTTTAATCACTTTGTTTTAGTTTAAGGAGAACCACACAAGAATCACAATATCACTATTTTTTGTTTCTAAAGCTCAAGCAAGTTTTTATTTCCACATGGCTTTGGAGTCATTGTTATTGTTCTGCTTGTGACCAAGTTTCACACAATATTTGCTATTTATTTTTTTAAACTAGAAACATTAAAAATCGCTAGCTTTTCCTTATTTATAGCTATCCAATATTAAACATTAAGTAAAAATATTAACAAATAAGGAAAAATAAATGTGTCAGTGAAGGAAACCTCAGGACTTGTGTGAAATCATTTGAGCATTTACTATCACAAAGTTGAAATTAATTCTCAATGAAAGTTGATGTTATAATTTTATAATATAATATAATATAATAAATATTATAATTTATGAGATGATGACTATCTAGGGAATATTGGTTAGCATTGCATTTCTAGTACAAAGTACCTAAAAGAGGAAAATTATATGGCTCAATGTTTTGAGGTCCAAAGGCATGGTAATCACATGGAGCCAGATGAGGGATGCTGATGTCAGCTGAAGAGGCTCAAGCTGATGCAAGCATTCATGTATTGAGCCAAGAGGCAGAGAGAGTGAGACTGGGAGAGATCTCTTTATCCTTGAAGAATATGTCTCCAGCGACCTAAGTACTTCATAAGGTGTGATGTAGAGCTTCCCAATATATTTATCCTGGACACCAAACATCTGTATCAGTACTTTTATGGTACAATGCTTATATTTAAGCTATAACATAAGGCAGGATGTTGAAGACATTCCAAGAACTAAAGACTTCAACAAGTCTACAGCAAATATTTTAACATTAAATATAAGAAGAAGATGAGGAAGTAATTACTTATTAAAGAAATTGTTAAAAGAAATAAACACACTATATTAAGTGTGTTTTACTCACTTTCAAAGTGAGTAAAAATTATCTAAAGCTATTGGCAAACATATGAAATAGAGAAATAATGTTGAAAGAAAGAGATGAATAAAAGCATAGGTAGGTTAGAAAGAAAACTAAAACCTAGACATTGAAGCATCAACATCTTAGTCAAGTTAATTAAGTGCTAATAAACAGAAAATGAGTAAAAATTGTGAGAGTGCAGAAAAATACTGACATTTGAGAAGAAGAGAGTATGACTTTGACATTCTACCAGACACTGGGGAAAGAATTGCTGGCTTTGGAAGTCTTGTGGTCTCCAGCTGGTCTATTATTCTGGCCTCCAACCAAGATGAACCATCTTATTAGCAGAGATACAGGTAGGAGGCTGTGCAGCTCATGGTGACCAGATCATACAGAAATAGGCCAAAACAAAGGTCCAAAGGACAGTCCACTCTGAAAAATCATATCCCTAGTTACCCAATTCCCCAAAATAGGCCCTGTTTCCTCAGGTTCCCAATACCTGTCAATAATGTTATCATTTCATGAAGCCTTTCATGAATTAAGGAGTCCTCAGGATCCAAACAGTTCCCTTAAACCCTACCTCTAAACACTGCTTACAGCTGGGACCAAGCCCTGAATACACGAATCTTTTAATAGATACGTCCAGACTATAATAAGAAACAGCATAAATTCTGAGATTATGTTGTTTGAAATATCTAGAAAATGTCATAGCAGTTTATGCAATGAATTTCCATGAAGTGAGCTCAGTAGAAACTAGAGGCAAACCATGAGAATGAATAATAATTGGCAGTACTTTGCTGCATGTAAGGTAACAAGGAGAAATGAATAGTTACAGCCTCTAGTATCAAAACGAAGGAAAAAAATCCACCTATCAACATAGACTGTATTTCCAGATTATCAGTAAATTCTAGGGATGAAAAGTGGTGATAGATGCCCAGGAATACGAATGCAGTTAACACTAACTACCAAGGGGCTGGAGAGATGGCTCAGCAGCTAAGGGCATGATCAGAGGATCAGAGTTCAGGTCCCAAAACCCACATTTGGCAGTTCACAAATACCTATATTTCTATAACCAAGTGATCCCACTGCCCCTTCTGTCCTCCAAGAGTACCCTCACACACATGTAAACACACATACACACACTCACATACACAAATAAAATGCCACTAAGATTTTTACTTGAGAAGGTCGAGATAATCAATTTTGTGATACATGTGTTTTAACACAAAATACCAATTGTGTATTATTGTAATAGTATCTGAAAATCTTAAAGAATAAAATGTATAGAATTCACAATGTTATAAACTCAAATAAACAAATGAGACCACCAGTATATGTAGTAAGGAGGCCACGTGTTTGTTTCCCGGCTGCCCAGACTCCCAAAATAATCACATAGAAACTGTATTGATTAAAACACTGCTTGGCCTATCAGCCCTAGCTTCTTATTGTCTAGCTCTTACATATTAATTTAATCCATTTCTATTAATCTATGTGTTGCAACGTGGCAGTGGTTTACTGGCAAGGTTTCAGCATATCTGTCTCTGGTGTCAGCTCCATGGCTTCTCCCTAACTCCTCCTTCCTTCTCCCATCGTTCAGTTTAGTTTTTCCCCACCTAGCTCCAGTGTACCCTATCATGGGCTCAAGATAATTTCTTTATTAATCAATGGTATTCACAGCATACAGAGGGAAATCCCACATCACCTCCCCTTTTCTGTTTAAATAAAAAGGAAGGTTTTAACTTTAACATTGTGAAATTACATATAACAAATCATGTATCAAGTAAGGATTATAGTTACAATATTTAGATATACTTTATCTTTTATCATAACTAAGAAAAACTATAACTATCCATTCTTCAACTCCATCAAGGACTCCAGAAGGATATAATATTACCTAAGTAAACAGGAAGTACATTGTAAGCAACATCCAAAACTCTAGAATTGACAGAGACATCTCACTACCTGGACAGTCACCCAAAATTCTTCTGTATCATTGGAGTATCCATCTTCAGCCTACAGGCCCATAATATCCAGGAGACTTTTCCATGAAGCAGGAAATTTCAAGGACAGTTCCACCTATATAGGCAGTTAGCCCATCATTTTCTTCTGTATCTCGCAGAATGTCTGGCAGATTCTTTCATGTAGCAGGAACCTCAAAGTACCATCTCATCTTTAGGCAAGTTCAGCAGTCATTTCTCTGTGGGTTCTGCATATCCAGTTCATACAGCATTACGTCAAGCATTCCAGGCAAGAGCAGTATTTTGCCCATATGGCTAGCCAACTCCATAAGGAGCCTCTTTGATGCCCATCTTCCTCTTGAAATTTATTGGTGCTGCCACAAGCAGATATGTCTCACTGTCATTGAAAGTCCTAAATTCTTAAAACACTTTAAATGCCACTTTAAATGTCTTTGAAAGATTTGAAGAATCTCTATCCATCTGAAATACATCTCTGTACATCTAGAAAAGCCAACTAACATGACTACAAGCTTGAGCACTTTCTTTTTAATGCTATGTGAACATGGCTAAGACAAACTCCACAGTCCTGCCCATTTTCCCCATCCAGTCCAGCTTGGTGGAACTGTTTGCTGCCTCTGAGAGCCATGCACACAGGCCCATTTTTAGGCACACAGTGGGTCTAAGTTGACATTAAGCAAGTTGTAACATTCTTCTCACGGAACCCATTTAAATGCTCTGTAGCTTGACCCCCTGAAAGAGTTAGAGCCATTTGTGCTGGGGAATGAGGAAGCCACTGTTTTTTAAAACTGTGTGGCCTTTTTTTTTTTTTTTTTGCTAGTTCTGAACCAGTAAGACCTCTCTTCAAGGACCTGCAGCATGCTGCCAGCAAGCAGAGCCCATCTGGGGGGAAAATGTGGTTAAACTTTGTGTTTTAGTGTCTAGAATTCTTTTCCAAGCTTTCTTATGTTTTGTGTGGATTTAGTCAACCACTTTGGTGCACCAATTTGTTATGGGAGGCCACTTGTTCATTTCCCAGCTGCCCAGATCCCAAAATAATTACTCAGAAACTATATTATTTAAATCACTGCTTAGCCTATTAGCTCTAGTTTCTTATTGGCTTGCTCTTACATCTTAATTTAACCCATTTCTTTTAATCTGTATATTGCCATGTGGCTGTGGCTTACCAGCAAGGTTCCATCCAGTGTCTGTCTCTATAGGGGCTACATGGCTTCTTCTGACTCTGCCTTCTTTCTTCAAGCATTCAGTTTAGTTTTTCTTACCTAGCTCTGTTCTGCCCAAAGCAGTTTCTTTATTGATCAGTGGTAATCACACCATACAGAGGGGAATCCCATATCAGAGAGTGATATCCAGTGTTGACTTCTGGCTTCATATGTGTATACATAGGTTTCTCTGTCTCTCTATGTCTCTGTCTGTGGATCTGTCTGTCTCTGTGTATGTTTCTGTCCTTCTGCCTCTCCATGTCTCATTTCTGTCTTTCCCTCCCCCATTCCACATGTGTATGTGTGTGTCCCAAGTTAGATGTTTGTATACATTATGGTATAGATGCTTTGCTTAATAGCTCATTGAATCATCTTGATGATGCTTCCTCCAAGTGAACTTGATGCTGAGGTCAAGAGTTCTCAGGCAGGATCCTAGAGAGTGTAGATTCTATTTCTTTCAAAGAAGCTCAAAATGGACCAAGGAGAAAGACATTAACCAGAAATCACACTTACACTGTAAAAGTTAGTAGTGTTCAGTAGATCTTAGATGGTCATCTGCAGTATTTCCACAGGTGAACCCAACTGGTATGCTTATCTGATGGTGGGCAGCAGTGATGGCTTGTAAGAGGTATGAGAGAGAACAGGTGTTAGTACAAAAAGCAACTAAAAGACAAACAGCTCTTTTTCTCCTTTATTCCTAGGCATCACTTATATTCTACAAAAAAGAGTGTGCCTGCATTTAATTCAGAGAGTGACTATGTAAGAAGTCATGACAGAGATGACATGAGCTGAATATATGCTGAAACATGTACAACTTCTTTGGGTTTAACCCACTTGAGCATCTACACACAAAAAAAATAAAAAGTATAGAGGTAATGAATATGGATCATGTAATTTTTCCAAAATTTTCTTTAGTCTTATGTTCACTCACTATATCAACATTTAGGGAAATTATTGCTTATGTTAACAACGTGTTTCATCATTTTAAAAATTATATTTTTCATTTCTATAATGACAATTATTAGTATTAATTTAATTAATTCTGACTAGGCCTTAAACAAAGATTATCATAATAATTTCACCAATAAGGTAAAAGAAATAGTTTTAGAAGTTATGACTAAAGTTTACTAAAATGACTCTAGTTATATCATTAGTTTAGAAATAATGATAATTATGGGACTATATCACTCTAGCAGGTAAAAGAATCCATTGCTACATATGTTTATTATAAAGAATATATGTATTAACATCTTTTGATACAGTATTACTTACTAATTAAGTCCCCTTTATGTCTAGAGGTCATGACAAGTTGACAACAACATAAAGTTGTAAGATTTTCTGAGGTTCAATGGAAGGAAATATGTGGTCTGCTCCATGATAGTTATTTACATTGTAGCTTCCATCATTTATCAACATTTAGTTTTCTGGGTTTTAAATTTTTATTCCTTAGTTTTAGTTTTGTGTATGTGTGTGCATGTACATGTGCTTGTGTGGTTGCTCAAAGATGTGTGTGTATGGATGCATGTGAAGGCCAAAGATGAACACAGTGTCTTCTTCAATCACTTCTCTATCTTAATATTTGAGACGAGTCTAATTGAGCTCAGAGCTCACTAATCAGCTATACTTACCAGCCAGTGATCTCCAGTGACCATCTATTTTCAACTCTCCATTTCTGGGGTTACAAACTTAGCTTTTACCTGAACACTCAGGATCTGAACTCAGGTCCTCATGTCTACTCAGAAAGCACTTTACCTACTGAGCCATCTCCTCAGCTCAGTTATCTGGGTTTTAGCAATTGCTTTTCAAAGTTCAGAGTGGCTGACTCATTGGCTGTGCTTGTCTAGCATATGGGTTCAATTCCCAGCACTATAAAACTGACAGCAGTTAATTTTTAATCCCTTGACTTGTATTGAATGAGATTACACCACAAAATTTTTCCATGATTCCAAAGTCTAAAGGTGATTCCTGACATGTATGCTTTTCATTTGAATTAATATATATCTGGATGTTCTTTAATTTCACATAGCAGTGCATCCACACAATCTTTAAAGCTTGATGTAAGTTTATTCTAAAGAAAATTTCACTGATCCTTAAGTTAATTAAATGACAGTTTTCTCTATATAATTTTATGTCTCATAATTAAATTCCACACATATGTTTTGACTCCAAATTTATGTCTTTCAGGCACACTTCTCAGTTTTTGTTTATATTCAGAATTGCATGTGATACACAAAAGTGATCCATCTTATACTTAAAGAACTCAAAATTCACACCCAAACTTTCCTATGGAGTATATTCTTGCAATTTTTCTCTATCATTAAGTGAAAAATTACAATACTAATGAAAGATAAAAGCATAGACATTGATTATCCCACCTCAATCCTTCTTAGAGTGTTGTGTATTTTATCTCTAAGCAATACCCTCATTCTGCATACCTCTCTGTTACTAGCTGCCTATTGCTCATTACTTCTTTGTGGTCTTGTATAGAAGCTTCCTATGTATTGTACAATTCTTTCCCCAGTTACAACAATGGTACCCCAGTCTTCATTTGATAAAATGACTTAGTGAACCCTCATTGTGCTTGGTATACAGGTATGTGATCACCAGAGTCATTTGTTCCCCCATGCTTCTCCATTTTAGATTTCTATATTGCTTCAATTCTTAAAACATACATTTTCAGTGTTGTATACTACACTGATACTATCTGTCCAACTTGTTTTGCCCTGTTGTCACTAGTAAGCTTACAGTATGCATTTGACTATCTTGCTAACCATCTACCAACATACATCACTATCGATGGGCTACTTTCAACATGAGCACACCTGCTTTGGAGGTCTCTAACATCTCCCCAGATTTTTTCTGGACTTTCAGTGCTGTGTTATTTTTTTCCAATTTGATATCCTTGTGAGTGGTGTGGAAAGTCCTTCGGTATATGTGTTGCTTTTATTGGTTAATGAAGAAAGAAGCTGTTTTCGGCCAAAGGCTTAACAGAGTGTAGCCAGGCCAGAAAAGATAGATGAAGAGGGTAGCTGGAGTCTGGGAGAAGCCATGTTGCCCCACCAGAGACAGATGCCAGATGAAACCTTGCCGGTAAGCCACAGCCACATGGCAATGCACAGAATAATAGAAATGGATTAAATTAAGATGTAAGAGCTAGCCAATAAGAAGCTAGAGCTAATAGGCCAAGCACTGATTTAATTAATACAGTTTCTGTGTGGTTATTTTGGGGCTGAGCAGCAAGGAACAAACAAGCAGCCTCCTATAACATGAGTATTTTGGAGTTGGTGAAGTTTTTCTACCAACTCCTTCTGGCATTAAGAAATAACCTTCATTGAGTCTGAGGGGTGGGCCAGAAGTGGGGATTCAAGGCAAGCAGACTAGTCCTCCATACAATTAGCTCTTCATCCTACTACATAGATGCAAAGTCACTTAGCATTTATCATACTCGTCTTTGACACAGACTCCGACAATATTTTAAATTAGATGTAACAGGAAAGCTTTAAAATCAGATGAATAGTAAAAATTCATAGGGTCCCAAGGCCTCCACTTTATGGAAAGCAATATTGTAGAAAGGACTCTGAGCAGTCAGTGCCTATCAGTTTGCTTCCCTAGATCATCTACTTACTCAGTGTATCCATGAGCTGAGTGATGGAGAATGAGGCAATGCACAACATCAATGCGTTATTTAGGAATTAAAAGATAGTCTAGCTGATTTCCTTGCTAATTCAATTTTCTTGCTTCTTAGGCACTAATTAAATTTGAGTCTATCTACTGAAAATATCTTAATCCTATTTCGCTTATAAGTGCAATACGTTTAAGTATTTTTATAAGGAGAAGATGCATGGTTATATCACCAACATAACTTCAATTTGGAAGAATAGGAATGCAAGTGAAATTTATCTTAATGAATAACTGATCAGAACCCCGAATTTAAGAAAGTACCAGCCATTCATAATTGTTCCATTAAGAACACAGTTTTGTGGTTTGGATCAGAGGACTAAACCTCCTTGGTCTTCATTTTCATTGGCAAAATTTCATTGGCTGGTTCTCTACCCTTTCAAAACAAATATTTAAAAATGTTTTATATTTCTTCTACATTTTAGATAGCATGGTACTCATTCTTTCTAAACAGAGATGGCTCTTACAGGTGGCCCTTATTCTTTTTCTTGTGAAATATAATTATATGCCAGGTTTTAATTTATTTAAAATATTTTATTCAACCATAGGAATTTAATATTGTTTGGGGTACCTTCTGGGAATTAGAATAATCATTCTACTGTATGATCATTCTAATGTAAAACCAGAAAAAATATTTTTTCACATAAATGACACAGTCTACTTGCCTGACCCTCCCACACATATATACACACAATTTAAAATAAAAATACAACAGAATAGATAGTTATAAATGGATTGGGGTGGAATGGAGGATCATATTGTCATTACAACAAATTTAAATTTGTATAAATTTTTTCTAGGTATATATTTCCTGGCAAATTTCATTCAGGTAATGCACAGTCAGGAATGGAGTAGAAGTAGCAGTAGGAATTCATGCAGAAACAACATACATGTTAATATCCAAAGCTAGAATTTATAATTGCTCAGTGTATGAGAAAAACCGATAAAAATTTTGTCAGTCACCTCTACAATCTAGCACCTAATGCAAATTATTGTAAATATACAATAAGGATTTAAAATTATATAACTTTATAAATAAGTTTGAAAAATTTGAACAGTCATTCAACAAGCAAATGCTGATCTCCATATTACAATCCATGCCACAGCTTAAGTAGTTTTTGTGCTCTTGGTATAATTTGTAACCATCTGGGCATCAGAGAAGTTAAGTGAATGTAATATAATCACCAAAATTGAGAAGGTAGTATGTTCTATATTGAGAAATCAAGAGGACCAAGGAAACAAGAGAGAAAGATTAGGAGGAGAGGTGAGCGTAGGGTCAGGGGATGATAAGTATGCTGTTGGGAGAACAAGCAGACTCTGGGAAGGCCTGGAAATTAAAGACAGCAGAGCAAGAGTCAAGAATTGCCAGAAGAGTAATGTGGCTTTCTAAAAGAAACAGAAGAACTAGGTATAAAGCATAGGTTGTTTGTGATGATCACAAGACTACAGCAATTCCCCAGCACCATCACCAAGGGTATGTCTCCCAAGTGATAGATTACCTACGAAGGCTTGTTAACTTACTTAAATGTAATGACTGGTCAGAAAGTGACTTAAAGCAAGGCTCTATATAATATAAAGTACAAATTTTGACTGCCGGAAATTGAGTGGCATCTAAGATTTAAATCAATGGAGCAACAGACTAGCCCCAGGTTTAAAAACACTAAACTGTCAATGGCTCATCCATTTGTCTTTAGAGTTACTATAATCCCAGTAATGATGCTTGCAGGGTTTTGTGTTTATTTGCTTGTTTTTTCTTTTTTTTTTTTTTTTTTTTTTTTTGGACAGGAACTGACACAGTTGTATTTTTAAAAGATGTTAGGAGGGTCAGGGAGATGATCCAGTGGGCAAAGTTCTAGCTGCACAAACACGAGAACCTGAGTTTGATCCCCAGCATACATGCAAAAGTTGGGCACTATGGCACATGTCTGTAACCTCAGAGCTAAGGGTGTGGAGAGGAGAGGAGCCTGGGACTTTGCTGGGCAGTCAGTCTAGGCAAGAGGAGGGAGACTAGAAAGAGACTCTGTGTTCAAAACTAAGGTGAAGAATGATAGAGGAAGACACAGTTTCTGTCTCTTGTCTTCAAACAAGCTTGTTCAGGTGTTTCACTCCCACTGTACAAACACACACACATAGACAAACACACACATGCACACCATTAAATCAAATTTCTTTAAAAAAAAACCTGCAAGGAAACAATATCATAGATGATCTAAAAGAGCCCAAACAATTTTTTTCAAGTGAAACATTCAGGAATTGGACATACCCTACCTTATAGTATCTAACAGGCTATATCAATAAAAGTCGCTGATCCTGTAGACAAACGGATCAGAGCAGACACAGAAAAGAAACCCCGCTCATCTGCACATCTGATTTTTTTTAAAACAAGGATATCAAGTAACTCAATAGGAAAAGGAAAACCTTTCAACCAATGGTTCAGAATAACAGGCCATCAGCTGTCAGTCGTGAGAGGAAGCACTGCCATGGCTGCTTCTGTTCAGACAGGAAAGAAATGTCTAAAAATGCATCACACCATGAAATCAAAATCTGTGCTTATAAAATGTCAGAAGAGCAGGATTTTTTTGTTATTTGACTGGGTGAAAGTTTCTTAGTTTGAGTTAATAAAAAGAAAACTGGTAAGTTGAACTTTATTGAAATAAAATCTGACTTTCGATAGAAGAAAATGAAAAGGTACAACTACAAAGAGGAAATGTCCCCATCTGACAAAGGGCTGGAATCCAAAACGTGTAATATCTGTAGCTGAGGAAGACAGAAGTTCGTCTGCACTATGAAGAGATGGGGCAGGCATGGCACACAATGATTTGTGAATTCACAATGAGCCCGATGAGCAACTCTCAGGAAAATATTACTGAAAGAAACAAGACACAGAAGTATAGGAATCTATCCCATGGTTCTATGAGGACAGTCCTCAACACACAGAACTAAGTAAAAAGGAGAAAGTAGCTATGTGTTGCCTGCTCAGGAAGGGGTAGGTATGCTTCACTATGCTCAGAACACAGCAAGAAACATGAAGTACTTGAGGGAATTGTAGAAACGGTTCCCTCTGTCTTTTGACAGGGGTTGGGACACATGGCATGGTGCTGATGACAGGGGTTGGGACACATGGCATGGTGCTGATGAAAAGGCAGAGCTTGCACATACACGGACATACATCACCCAAGTGAGAAGGTGCTTAATTTAAAAAAAAAAAAAAAGCCTTCAGGATCCATTTGAGATCAGCATGCAACTAGGATTTCAGGAATGAACGGGAAAGAAAGATGTTTAAACATCAAATAATGGACTTTGGACAAAGCCTCCAGGCAGAGCAAGGTAACTGCCCTCCAAAGTAATCCAAGGCCCACAAAAATACATCCTGACCTTCTATGTCTGTGGAAAGATTGCCAGAAGTCCACTTTTTATCATCAACAAGTAGCTTCTTGATCTTTCTTCTACATATATTTGCACTATTAACTGAGACAGACTTCAATTTTATCTGCTTGCCGTCTCTCTGATAGCTGACTTGATGGCTATAGTATTGGATTATTTCAAGTGACAAGTCCATACTTAGTATGATACACATTTAATAAAACTCCTTTTACACATTAATGAAATTAATTTTAAACAAAGTATGCCAATGTTTTATTGTCAAAATATATACATCATGGTTGTAGAAATGGTTAAGAACAAATTCTGCTCTCAACTTTGGGTCACAGCATCCATATCAGACAACTCAGACCCACCTGTAACTCCAGCTACAGGGAATCAGACACACTTTTCTGCCCTCCAAGGATATGCGGACTCCTGAAAACACATCTCCAAAACACACTCACACATATACACATAATTTAAAATAAAATAAACCTTTTAAAAAAACCTTAAAAAATCAATAAAGAAACATGCAAACCTGGGCATGGTGGGACATGTCAGTCATATTCTCTTTTGGGAATTGGAGTCAGGAGAATTAGAAATTCAAATCCAACCTGGTTGAAGGCAGTTAAAAGTAGATTGAAGAGAGAAACCTGAAAATGTTTTAAGTAAGAAAGATCTCTTCTCCATGTTCCTGGAGGGATTAGATATTTGGATGTAATAGATTAGCATTAAACAAATGAATTTGCTTCCAGTGTCGTTGTTAATCAGATGTGTTAGAAACAAGACTCCTTTGCTTTTCAAATGTGCTTTCTATGTATTCCTGAACATTCCCAAGTCACTGACAATTACAGTCATGACTCTTGGGGACTCCATCAGCTATCTGATCTGATAGAGACCTTATCTATCTCTCCAGGTTGTTGTTCTACATGACATGTTTGGGTTTCTGCAATGGTGTCCAGTTTGCTTCTACAGCAGTAAGAATGTGAAGGGGCAGGGGATAGTACTCACCACTCTTGGCTCCTCTCTGCTAACAATTGATAGCAACCTTTGACTGCATGATAAAATTTGTCACTTTAAACAAAACATGTTTTGAACTACAACGTTCCTGAGAGTGCTCTGAGGCCAACTGACTATGGGCATTGTCTACTATGGCTTTATGGTAATAACTGCACAGGGAACAGAAAGGTATGATTTCTTTGAAAACATGAGAGATTCTTCAGGCTCCTCTAGGCCTTCTGACTTAATGTAATCAATCTGGATTTTGACTGCTGTGCCTAAGGATTCACTTCTTGCTGCATTTTATTTTGTTAAAGAAATATTTTAAGAAGTTGAACATTTGCATTTGAAAAGAAGCTGTGGATGTTGCAACCCTACAGGATCCTCTCTGTAATGATCTCCAGAATTATAGAAAGGCTAGCAAGGGAGAGATTTGGGACAAAAAGAAACTCCCACTGGCTGGCTGGCTCCCAAGGCTTTTTCTGCTTTGATATTATCAGTTGGTTTCTAATTCAGAGAAGGATATCCACTGTAACAATTTGCCTGGGGAACTTCTGTGTATTTGAAGAAGTAAATCGTCCACATGGTGGATAAGAAATTCCTTCCTCCAGCAAGCTAGGCAGGAAGAACAATGAAGGGTAATTAAAATGTAGAAATAAATTAAAGATGTGTGAAAATTTAGTGTAGGTTAAAAATAGCACTCAAGCCAGAGGCAAAATATAAAGTTAGTGACTGATGTTCCACAAGGAAAAGATAGAGTCTGGCGATGTGGGACACAATTTATACTAAATGGATCAAATCATTTCCAAGCGGATTATAGAATTAAATCTTGAAATAGCAATGTGAAAGGTCCCATTGTGGGGAAAGCTGTTCTAAACAGGACTTTTAATCCAAAAACAATAAGGGAGAGCATTAGACCCCATTAAAAACCTGCCAAGACCCCCAAGGAAGTGACTCCGTAGGTAAAGAGCTTTCTTTGCAATCATGTGGATATCAGTTCAGTTCCCCAGTTATCCATGGAAGGCCCATGTGTATTGATATAAATTTTTATGCTACTCTGGCAAGAAGGGAAGTAAAGGAAGACAAATCTCTAGAGGGTTGCAAGCCCACAAACTTGGTTAACACAGCCACAAACAAGCAAAGGCCAAGGACTGACATTCGAGATTGTTCTCTGATTCCACATGTACAGATAAACCACTAACTAATGCAAGCACACAGACACTTAACAATATGCAAAAGGAGATCTCATTTCTAAATAAGCAAATGGAAATGCAAATAAACAAAAAGGCAGCACAATAACAGAAGGCTGTAAGGGCCAAGTTCAAGGCTAGCATTCATTTAAGAAGCTGTGCAGAAATGGGCACCTCTTTACACTGCTGATGGGGATACAATACAGCCCTGTAGGAGAATTAGCACTGATATTTTCTATAATAACATTGATATATATTGATTGATAATTACACATATGGGAATTTACCTGCAAGATATATGCATATGCTAATAATTTCTTTGCATATTTATTGAAAAAATTATAATAGCAAAATATTGAGAGAAAACTTAAGAATATAACAATAAGGCACCAATTACTATAAATGTACACGTATATACATATATTTACACTACTCAGATTTATCCTTTGGTAACTTCATGCATGAATATAATATATTCATGCATTTTTAGACTTAATCCCTACCAGTTTATTCCTTCTTTTTAAAAATTTCATACACATTATGAACATTCGTGTTTTTTAAATTTACAACTTAAATTACTTTAAATTGTTACAAATAACATTATACTATTATTTCATGAATTATAAAAATGTTACTATAATTCAAATTATGATTACTTAAATTGTGGTTCATACTGCAACTTAAAACTAGAGAATTATATTATCATTTTATGAACAATAAAAGCAGCATTATAATTTAAATGACATGCATTCAAGTTAAAGAATTATGTGCTTTCAATATTGACATGCTGAATTATCAATATATACCAGTGAATCATTTCAAGACATAACCAATATAAAAAAAGGCTGTTGAATAGTGATTGTTTTCTTGTGTGTACCTAAGGAATTTTGTCCGTATTTGCTTTCCTAAATGAAAAAAGAAAAGAAAAGAATCTGGCTGCAGAGAGAAATCAGGAATAGCATGTGTAAGGTTAACTATAGACTAACAGGTGACAACAGAGTTAGTTACTAACAAGCTGGCTTCAGCTCCTCTTGGTGTGGAATTCTTTGAATGTGTACATGGTCTCTTCAGCCTAGTATAAAGCACTCAGGGCCTGACAGCTTCCTGTAGATGTTGTTACCAGTGTGCTTCTCTGGGACTGAGTAACTGCGGGAACAGGCGGGACAGAAACTTCCATCTACTTGTGGGAGCTGGTGAAACAGAGTGACAGCAACAATGATGAACCATCTAATACACTGCTGTGAGGATGCAACACTCAAGACGCAGCAAGTCATGCACAAAATACTTCTCTGCACAGGTCCCTTTGGGGTTGAGAAGTTCAGGGACCCAATTTGCTCTCCCTGTCTCTGGCTACCTAATGTTCCTCCCATAGATAGCATTTCTGATAATGGTAGGAACATATTTCCTTGTTAGTAACATATAGTTATGATCATTAGTTTCTTCCTTCGTTCCCTTTGCCACGGGTTATGTGTTCTTTTAGGCCAAGGATTTAGTCTTTTCCAGCATGCCAGGGCTCCAGGCATTGACTTAGGACAGCAGCAATGGACTGGATTCAAAGACAGAAATCCATACTGAGCTAGGATTTTTACTGGATGACAACCAGAAAGCTTCAAAATAACCTTAAGCTTCGAAAGACCAAATTTTGAGTTTGTACAAATCCCTTGTATTGATTGATTTTCTCATAGCAATCTCTGGTCAATAACAGCCTGAATAATTTAAGTGGTGATCAAAATCCATATGGGCAGGGTACATATAGGGTAAAATATCAGGGAAATTGTTTTTTGTCTATATCCAAGGATAAAATGAGCAGAGAGGTTCACAGAAGTCACATATATTTTTTCAAAATGCACAATTATAAATTTTAATGGTCACTGCTAGAAACCCTCATCATTCCATGCTTCTCACACAGCAGAAGGAAAAAATCAACTTTGATCATTCTTAATTCTCATAAACAAACAAAAATATGTAGGTTTTGAGAGTGTGTGCTATGCAACTACAATAAACTTATATTTGACCAATTCAACTGTATTGAAATTCAGTATTCCCTGAAGCCAAGCACACTGTGACAATACAAAGATCTAGGATATTAGAGAGAACATTTTATCTTTTAACTCAGGACCTGAACTCTTCCTAAACACCTTCAAAAATGCATGTGGGCCAATGAGCTGGGTCAGCAGATGAGTGCTGTCAAGCTTGATAACCTGAAATCAATTTTACAGATCTTGCAAGTTGTCTTACAATCTCTACATGTGTGTTGTGGCATAGTAATATCCACACACATATGCCCACAAATCAAACAAATGTAGTTTAAATTTTTTACTTACATTACTGACCTTAAAAATTAATATCTTCTATCCTGTCATTTCCACAAAATATAATAGTCACCTTATTATTTTCATGGTATTGTTCCAGCAAACAGAGAATTTTACAAAGAGATGTAAAGAAATTTTAGTGTATGCCAATATTCTTCCACAAACAGTGGATTTAGAGCTCTGCCCCCAGATCTCTAATTTCTACGTGAAATTTTTCCTTACTAAGATGCAAATAATTAATTTTAGCTTTTGATCATTTCAACACTGCTTAGAAGTATCCTTTCTTGTAGCATGATGGCCTACTTGGTGGGTTTCTGTCCTTCCCAGTTCTCACAGCTGGTAAATCCCAAAGAAAATCACACAGAGGTCTACATAAATTATAAACTGATTGGCCCATTAGCTCAGGCTTCTTATTAACTCTTATATTTCTTCCATGGGTCTGGAATCTCAGAAAGCTAAGGAATGGGCTGGATCCAGCCGGCAAAGCCACAGCTTTAATCCTCTCTATATTGCTTAGCAAATTAAAGACTCATGTGGTCAGAAAGAGAGATATACAGTAAAGATGGATTCAAAGATGAAGAAAACTCTAAATGGTTTACACCATGTTAAAAATATATGCAAGCTAAAGGTTAAAGTCCTTAAAATGAAAAAGAAAGAGAGTAGTTGTGTGTGGTGGTACACACCTTTAATCCCAACACTTGGAAAACAGAGGCAGACAGATCTCTGTGAGTTCAAGGTATGGTAGCACACACCTTTAATCCCAGCACTTGGGAGGCAGAGGCAGGTTGATCTCTGAGTTCAAAGACAGCCTGGTCTACAGAGGGAGTTCCAAGACAGCCAAAGATATACAGAGAACCTGTCTCAAAAAGTTAAAGTAAAAATAAAAGAAATAGAGGTTAAAGTAAAACCACATAAAGATAGAAAATACACAGAGAATCTGGATTCTTTATGTTATTATGCTCTCTTTGAATTATTTGAATGCTGAGGAAGGTGCTAAAAGATATTTGTTTATACATGCTGCTGAATTAATCCAAGATAGGTATTTTGAAAATACCTTGACTTCAAAATTGAAGTCAAAAAGGTATGTTGCTTTGGAGAAGTGATTTTGCTTTTGTTTCCACAGGAAATGAGAGGCTGTGGATTCATTCTGAGTTAAGAAAAATCAGGTTTTGTCAAGGAAGACCACCTGAGAAATCTCTAGTAGGAACCAATGGCCTGGATGTCTGAGTTCTACATCCAGAACAGATTCAAGATGCTGCCTGAGATGATCAAGCCTCACAGGATACTTCAGTCAGGACTTGATCATAATTCTAAATTTTCTTTAGGTCCCCAGAAGATTATCAGTACCTCCAACCAGCAGGAAGTAGCCTGGAATACTACACCCACATTCACAAAAAATGGACTATGGATATTTTCCTTTGTTTAAAAAAAGGCAGGGGGGGAAGTGATATGGGACAATTCTGTATTCTGTCAATTATGTTTTAAGTAAATGCTGATTGGCCAGTAGCCAGGCAGGAAGTATAGATAGGACAACCAGATAGGAAGTAGAGGTGGGTCAATGAGAACAGGAGACTTTTGGGAAGGAGGAAGCCCATTCCTCCCCAGCCCTGTCCAGACACGGAAGAAGCAGGATGTGACCTGCCCCCTGCTCCGCTGAGAAAGGTATTGAGCCATGTGGCTAACATAGATAAGAATAATGGGTTAATATACGCTATAAGAGTTAATAAGAAGCCTGAGCTAATGGGCCAATCAGTTTATAATTTATGTAGACCTCTGTGTGATTTTCTTTGGGATTTACCAGCTGTGAGAACTGGGCAGGACAGAAACCCCAATAATCAGGCCCTCATGTTACACTTTCTGGCACTTTGTGGGCTGTCTTTGTGTCTCTTCTATAGGAATTACATCATCTATTTGGCAACTGCAAGCCATCAGGATCCTACATTTGCAGTTTGGGTTAATAAAATGTGAGTTTTCTTTCCACATAATTACTAACTGTTTCTAATAGTTTTCTATGATGTATTGAGTTGAGTTGTGGCTACAAAATTAAGAGCAAAAGTATTTTTGTTATCTTTACTTTTTATTAAACTCGCTTCTTAAGTGAAGATTGTAGCTCTATAACCACTATCATTAGTCAACCTTTCAACTTTTCAAGGCCCATCTCCCATGTCGTGTCCTTGATGGGGCTTTGTTTTGTTTCTCCTGATTAGATGCCATCACAGCTCACTGGTGCATGAACAATGACTCTATTCTGTTTTACATGTATGATAATGGGTTTTCTTTAATGCTAAAAACATGGATCTACTAAAGAGGAAGTCTTTATCTTAAAACTTCAGCCTTGACCCATTGCACTGATTCATACTTTCTGTCTCAGAACTTCATATCCTAAAATAAATTTATTTTCAAACCCAAATCTAAAATATAGTGAGGGGTCTGAGTATATGTAAGTGAAACCATCATGGACATATCTCTCCAGAAATTTTTATCTCATCACATACTGAATCCCTCTACCTGTAGGCAGAGGCTGCTCATTCGTTCCCCAGTAGCCCAGACCGAAAATAATCACACAGAAACTTATATTAATTAAACACTGCCTGGTCTATTAGCTCAGCCTTCTTCTTAGCTAACTCTTATATCTTGAATTAACCCATTTCTTTTATTTTGTATTTTATCATGAGTGGTTTACTGGTAATGTTCTGGTAGGCATCTTTCTCCTTTGGGGGCTACATAGTATCTCCTTAAGTCTGCCAACTCTCTCTATATATATTTTTCCAGCCTGGCTATGTTCTGTTAACATTGACTGAAAGCAGCTTCTTTATTAACCAATAGCAATAAAACATATTTAAAGCATATAGAGGGGAATCCCACATTACCTTCCATATTCTGCCTAATTAAAAAGGAAGGTTTTAATGTTAACATAGTAAAATTACATACAACAAAATAGGTATCAAGCAAGAATTATAGTTACAATAAATTACATTTGGAAAATTAAGGAAAATACTCAATCATGTATTCTATCTTTGTGAGTCTAAAGTTTTATATTGAATATATCTTTTAAAATTATAACTATCTTTCTTCAACTCCATCAAAGATTCCAGAAAGATATAATATTACCTAAGTTAATAGGAAGTACATTGTAAGCAACTTTCAAAACTCTAGAATTGACAGAAACATCTTGCTGCCCAGACAGTCACCCAAAGTTCTTCTATAATATTGGGGCATCCATCTTTAGCCTACAGGCCCATAGTATCTGGCAGACTTTTCCATGAAGCAGGAAATTTGAAAAACTATTTCACCTCTATTGGCAGTTTGTCCGTCACTTTCTTCTGTGTCCTGCAGAATGTCTGGCAGACTCTTTTATGAAGCAGAAACCCTGAAGGACTGTCTCACCTTTAGGCAAGCTCAGCAGTCATTTTTCAGTGAGTCTTTCAGGTACAGTTTATGCAGCACACCATCTAGCAGTCCAGGCAAAAGCAGTTTCTTGACCAAATGGCTAACAAACTCTATAAGAAGACTCTTTGATGCCCATCATCCTCTTGAAGTAGACTGGTGCTGCCAGGAACAGATGTGTCTCATTGTCATGAAAAGTCCTAAGTTTTTAAAGCATTTTAAATGCCATATTCTGTTAGTCTTTGAAAGGTTTGAAGAATACCTATCTATCTGAAATGTATCTCTGCACATCTCGAAAACCTAACATAACTACAAGCTTTACTATTATAGATGACTGACTATTAACTTGTATTTCTTAATTATATATTACATTTTCAATGAGCTTCATAAACACAATACCTTAATCAAGAGCAGGAATATACATACAATAAAATTGACCTTAAATTTGTATCAATAAACCAACATCCATACCAATGCAAAGTATTCATCTCTATAGCATATCTCCCTTTAAATGTAAACAAACATATATAAGCAATCATTTAGGATATTTGGGTGTTGTTCTCTAGGCTACTTCCTGCTGACTGGGGGCACTGTTAATCAGATCTTTCATGGGGGTATCCTATGTGGTAGGTTCATCTCAACTGGCAGTCCTGAAGCTGTCATGTATTTTGGATCATCTGAGTCATTGCTTCATGGGGTCTTATTTGATCAAATCATAATAGCCTGGAATTAATCCACACGTTCTCATCTTCTGTGGAAACAAAAGCAGAACCTCTTTTCCAAAGCAGCATATCTTTAGACCCAAATTTTGAAGCCAAGATACCTTTAAAGTATATATGTTGGTTTAGCTTAGCAGCCAGTACAATGAAATGTCTCTCTATACTTAGCTTATTAACAGTTAAAAAGTTCAAAGGAAACAAATATCTGTGTATTTTCCATTTTTATGTGGCATATTTTTCATTACTCCTTTAATCTATGACTGTCCATACTCTGTCTCTTTAAAGACTTTGTTTTATTCTTGA
Source organism: Ondatra zibethicus (assembly GCA_004026605.1). Taxonomy (NCBI): domain Eukaryota; kingdom Metazoa; phylum Chordata; class Mammalia; order Rodentia; family Cricetidae; genus Ondatra; species Ondatra zibethicus. The sequence goes on along the minus strand of PVIU01010372.1, from coordinate 6,262 downwards.
AAACTATTTCTTTTTATAACCATCTATACTTTTTCTTCTCTCTCCCAAGCCTACATACATTTTTTAACATACTGTGACCCATTTAAAGGTTTATTTTTTGTCTGAATCTGTCTTTATTATGTGCTTATCTGCAATTATTTTCTGACCAGGAGTGCATTTTTTCTTTTAAATAATTGGACCAGCTCCATGACCCTGCCTGTTGCTTCCATCCAGTCCAACATGGAAAGGCATGTTCACTGCCTCTGAGAGCCATACATACCACCCAGACTCCAGGGCCACAGCAGGTCTATTGGTGTAGGAGGTCCTTCTGCATTTGTGTTGCTTTCATTGGTTAAATAAAGAAGCTGCTTTGGCCTTTTGATAGGGCAGGACTTAGATAGTCGGGGAAAAGAGAACAGAATGCTGGGAAGAAGAGACAGAGACAGAGATCCGCCACCATGAAATCACCAGAGTCAGACACGCTGAATCTTTCCCAGTAAGCCATGACCTCGTGGTGAACACAGATTAATAGAAATGGGTTAGATCACGAGTGAGAATTGGCCAAGAAGAGGCTAGATATAATGGGCCAGGCAGTGTTTAAATGAAATAGTTTCTGTGTAATTATTTCAGGGGTTAAGCTAGCCAGGCACTGGGAACATGGCCCATGCCTCTTACAACAGTCTATGTCACCACTAAGCAATTTGCAACACACTGCTCACAGACCCCATTTGAGTGCTTGGACTCCAAAAAGAGTCAGAGCTGTTTGTGCAACTAACATGAACCAGGAAGCCTCCATTCCTTTAAGAAGCCATGTGCTATTTATTTATTTATTTATTTATTTATTTATTTATTTCTGCTAATGCTGAATCAGGAAGACTTCTCTGAAACTCACTGCCAGTAAACAAAGCCTATCTGAAAATATGCAGCTACAAAGAAGCTGTACTTAACTCTGTTTTCTTCTTTTCTTTTCTTTTCTTATGAGTGTGTGTCTAGAATTCCTTTTTAAGCTCTCTCAGATTTTTATGTGGCTAAGGTTGTCCACGTTGGTGCCATTTTGTAGGTAGAGGCTGCTCGTTTGTCCCTGGCCACCCAGACCTGAAATAATCACACAGAAAGTGTATTAATTAAACACTACTTGGCTGAGCACGTATAAGCACAGATGGAGCATTTCCCTCTGCTTTTGGCTGTGGATGTGTGTGTCTATATATTTAAGTTTCCCTGCCTTGACTTCCATACTGTAATAAAATGTAACTTGGAATTATGAGTTGAAACAAAGCCTTTCTTCCCAAAGTCACTTTCTGTTAGGGTATTTTATCACAGTCACATAAAGGAAAGTAGAACTTGCCATTTATATGCAGTTCTCAGCACCATCAACTTCATTGATTTAGAAAGTATGTGTCACCAGATACTGGAATAAGAGCAACAGAACCTGGTGTACAATGTGTAGATGATGTGGGATTCCTCTCTGTATGCCATGAATATGTTTTATTGTCATTGATTAATAGTAAAGAAGCTGCATAACAGAATATAGCCAAGCTAAAAGATATATAGCGAGAAAGTAGGCAGATTCAAGGAGATGCATGTAGCTGCAGAAGGAGAAAGATGCCTGCCAGAACTTTACCAGTAAACCACCAGCCTCGTGTCAAAATACAAAATAATAGAAATGGGTTAATTCAAGATGTAAGAATTAGCTAATAAGAAGAGTTGCCATTATGGTGTGTTAATTCCTTTCTGTGCTGTGATAAAATACTCCAACTAAAAACTAACTTAAGGAAGAAAGGGAGGATGTTGACTTCCTGATGGATACAGCCTCTCATGGCAGGAAAGACATGACAACAGACAGGGAAGGCATAATGGCAAGAGCAGGAGGTTGGCTGGTCACATGGCATCTGGATTCAGAAAGCAGAGAGCAAGGAAGAAGTGGCATGGATGATAAAGACTCAAGGTCTGCCCTCAGTGACTCATTTCCTGCAAAGATGTTCTACCTCCATCGGTTCCAAAACCTTCATCATCTACCACCAGCTGGAACTTACAGGGGACATTTCACATTTAAACCACAGGAGTGGCAAAAGAACAACTTAAGGCACCTTACAATTTATCAGACTATCAACATAAAACCATATTTACATGTGTGTATGTGCTTGCAAGTATTCATACATGCAATGTCACAGCATGTGCAGGGAGGTCAGAGGGCAATTTGTGGGAGTTGTGTTCTCTCCTTCTACCATGTGGTGGTGTCTGGGGTTTAAATGACATCATTGGCCTTCACAGCAAGCGTTCTTACTCACTGAACCCTCTCACCAGTTCAAATTTACCAGTTTTAATCACTTAAGTTTTTACTTTGAATGAATAAAATTCTTGTAACATTTTTATTAGTTACATCAATATTTAGTGATCACTCAAAATGTGCAGTATACCATGAAGTTGGTTGGTTTTTCAATTTTTGTTAATGTCTTTATTTGCAGGATGGAGGCATAGAATAGGTTAATTTTCTTCAACTGCAGAGATGACATGTGTTCCTACCTGTCAGTCACTCCATCCCTTGTAAAATAATAGTGTGTTTTTCCTTACTGTTGCAAACACCTCCAATAAATAAACTTATGAAGTGCTAGGGTTTATTTGGTTTCACAGTTCTGAACTTCAGTCTGTGGTCAAGAGATTCATTGCTTTTGAGCCTGTAGTGAGGCAGTTGATAAATGCAGAGACCATGTAGCAGGGCAGATCCACTCACCTCATGACCAGGATACAAATAGCAGAAATGGGAACATATAACTGGTACAAATATCCCTCTGAGGATGTATCTCAATGCCCTAAAGGCTCTCATGGCCCCTCCTTTATAAGGTTCACCATCTCACAGGGCCTTCAACACTATGGATTTTTTTGAGACATTTCTGTGCTTTGTGAGTTATGGTAACTTGACCTGAAAATATCCACAGGCTCTATCTCTGTAATTTATGTTAATGAGGGAATGGGATACAAATCTCAGAGAGGGGAAGACCAAGGTACATTCCAACCAACTTCAGCATGATGAGATGAAAGAATCTGAGCACAGTTTGGGTCAAAAATCCAGACAGACTGTTACGGACATAAGTAGATGGGGAAGAAAATGTGGCTGAAATACAAAAATAAATAAATATAAATATAGAAACAGAAAAGAGTCACAATCCTGAAAGTCAATATAGTCTACTGCTGCAAAATTGAGCAGTGCAGAAGAATCAGATCATTTAGCATGGAGTTAATGGTCTGTAGAAATACAGTAAGTTGTTAATAATGAATACTTTGAAATAAAATGACTAAATTGAACTTTCTATGTTGCTTTAGAGGAAATTAGTACACACAACACATAGTCTAGATACTTCATGCAAGATTAATTAAAAGCTGTTAAGCTTTATACTCTATATAAAATGGGGAATATATTTTTATCTGGACTTCTGGAGAAGGAGGAGTTTCTTTGTTAAGAGCAATAGTGTGGGTGGTTCATTAGTTTCAGTGACAGACTAAGTCACACAACCTCTATTTTACTTCACAAGTCCCTTCTCATAATGTATCCAATTTTGGTCATATTTAACTTTTCAAAGGCACAAAGTAGTTAGCAGAGGACTTTCCCTAAATGTTGGCTTAAAGGACATAGTTTGGCCTATCACTCATGAGCACAAAACCAGTCTAGGCTGGATCATCCCTTCTTCCTTCCCTCTGATTAATGAAAATATTAAAGATTATATGTGATACTAAATGCTAATTTGTAACCACACTGACATACAACTCATCATTCCACTGAACAATCATGCCATCTGTATTTCTGCCTGTAATTAAAGTCCTCATTAGAATAAAGCTTTACTTTTGACATGTTTTCACTTTCACTAACAGGTTTGGGTTATTTCCATAATGATAGTTCCAACTATTTTATTTTTGCAAACAGGGACTTGGCTATACCAGAACCAAACTATGTAAAACGAAGAAAAACCTACATCTGTTTTCTTTCAACTTCTACTTTAAATTTCTCATATCTAAGCCCCATAAAGATTTGTATATGTTTGTGTGTGTGTGTGTGTGTGTGTGTGTGTATGTGTGTCAATGCGAGTGCAGTGGAAGCAAAGCACAGAAGATGGCAGTGATCCATTGAGCTGAAAGCACAGGGTGGTACTCTAACATGAATGATGGAAACTGAGTTTATAACTGCGGAAAGAGCAGCAGCCTCTCTTACTTGCTTACTCAGTGAGCCGTGTCTAAAACTCCTATAGATAAATTTAAGGTTTGTTTATAGTTCATTCAGTTAAATTAGTAGCTATTCACCTCTCAGTCAATGATAGTGTTTCAATTGATGCTTGTGTCTCTGAAATAAAATGGACTCCCACAGGCATTCGCTTTGCTTTCTCTCTACAATAGTAAGCAATTTTCAGCAAATCTTTCTTTGTCTTTATTTCCCTCGTTTGTCTGTCTCCTGCAATTCCAATTTCATTTTCCTCTTTACTTTCTCCCATCCTCAAAAAATAGTATTAAAGACCATGGCTTCTTTCCACCATGATTTTCTCTCTTCTGATTTTTCTGTTCCCCATCCCTAGAATTCATTACAAATCTCTTCTTCAGATGATTTCTGTGGTCCTTCAAATTGTATTCCATTCAGGGTCTTTCCTTATGAAGAAGACAGTGAGTGGGGTGGTGGTTAGCTTACTCCCTTGACACACAAATCCAACCAATTCTGGCTGAAAACTCTGAACCCTAATGTAATTCTCTAGACACCTTACGGGGAAACAGCACATAGCCATGTTCTTTAAGCAGAGGCTTGATACCAAATGCGTATTGGTGGTGATATGGGTCTTGTTCTCCCACTCTGCAATCTGAAGTATCTCGCTGGATTACCATGAGCTGTCCCACTTTTCTTACTTATTAGATGTTCTGGCAGACACGTCGCTGGATAGAGCAGTGAGGCTCATGTGCAGTTTGGTCAGCACTAAGGTTTTCCTTCTCCACTGCCCAGCAGAGGCTCCATGAGGACCATGGGAAAAGCAAATTTCTTCTCAAACAAGAAACAACTTGGTTTACTCTGCACAAAAGGGAAATTTGTTTCTAGGAATATGACTTCACTATCTCTCCAGAGCCCAGGGATCAGCACCTTGATCATGAATCTTCAGGGTACTGCATTCTAAACTATGTCCTTATTTCTTATCTCAAGGTAATATAAACAGTCATAATTCCCAGAGATATTTATAGTATCACTATCATCATATTGACAAGCATGGGAACAATCACAAAATAAATCACAAAATAAGATGGCTGGGAAGAGTTGAACCAAGCATTTTTGATGTAAACTTTAAAATGGCAAAAATAATAATAATGAGCACGAGAAGAATATGTTGAAATATTTGACACTCAAAAATGTTGTACAGCCCCCCCCCAGAGGATAGTATACCTTTGACCACAAGGAAAGGTTGTATTTGAAACTCTTAGTGAGTTAGATGGTAATAGTTCACTTACTCCCCAATGGCTCTGCTATCAAGTAATTGGAAAGACTTACTAAACACTAAATACCAAGGGATGCATGTATCTTCTTCCTAACGACTTAATAAGCAACAACCCCGGGTACCAGTGATTTCTGGGAGATGAAGTTCCAGATGAGACTGTAAATTTTCATTTTGGAAATGAAAACCTGATTAAACACCTGGGTCAGTCTTCAAAGTTTGTGTTTCCTTTGTACTTAATGTAGTTAATGTTTTACTTTAGTATACACCTAACCTTCTGAGATTCTGTGCTTCCGAGTTCTTAAAACTCCATTTATTGAGAAAAGGTACACCGTGCAGTTCTTTCATGAAAGATAGATTGAATTCCTTGAAGAGCATAGAAGAGACATTGTATGTGAGCTGCATATTGCAAGAAAAATGGGAGCAGCACACTTAAAAAAAATCAATAAGAAGAATTGTAGATTCCTTGCATTGATGGGAGAAATAAAGGGTTGTGTCCTTACATTTCTTTCCTAGGATAAAGGTGGAGGAAGACATGAGATTGCTTAGCTAGCCATTCTCACTTAGACTACTTCTCAACTTAGAATGCTGAAAGAAAAATTGCGCACCATTTATAAAAAGATTTTTAAAATATGCTAAAGCATTTCATCAAATATTAGCCTGGTACTCCAATTTGCTTTCAGGCAAATTAAATGAATAGAACCATGGTTCTGGTTTTTACTTTGAAGAAACTTCATTAAAGTTAAGTCAAGAATAGCAAAATTAAGAGGTATATGTTAGTCCCACCTTCATTAAATAGCTGTATGTTTTGTTTGTTTTCTTTA
>PVIU01010371.1:0-70466 GCA_004026605.1 Ondatra zibethicus | reverse complement strand
CGGGAGGGATGGGGGTGGGCCTTGGACTTCCAACAGGGCAGGGCACCATGCCCTCTTTCAAGGAAGAAGGGGGAGGGAGGAGGGGTGGGGGGGTAGTGGGAGGGGACCGGGAGAAGGGGAAGAAAGGTAAAAATTTTATTTCTTTAATTATGTTCTTGAATGGAAAAAATAAAACAAAACAATGTATGGGAAAAAAAAACAGGAAAATCCACTGCATCTCCTTTTGGCAATATTGTTACACTCAGGCTTTCTGTGGGAATCACAGAGGGTCAAGCTGCAGGCCAGGGAGATTCTGGGGACCACAACCAACATCTCAGAAGGTTTCCCATGTACACTAAGCCACTCTGGATTCTCACTCACTTGGCTTGAGTTGTGATGGAGATGGTTTCCTTACTGTTTGAGCCCTGTCCATCAACTAATGGTGAGTCCCTCATTCCATGATAGCTTAGTGGATATCGCTGTAGAACACAAAGAGGATTCTCTCTCTCTCCTACTGAGAAGGTTACACTGAGTGAGCTCGTGAGCACTCTTCCTGCATCTGAGCAAACTGTCTTGCACCCTGCTTTAGAGTAGAGAACGCATGAATGTCGTTCTCAGATCACTGCCCAGAGGCCCAGAGGTGACTTTGAATGACTAGTCATTTCACAGATTTTCCTTTGTATTCTCTCAGTACTAGGTAGGTAGAAACCCAGCCTTTGTGGACAAATGGCTATGCACAGCTTAGGTTTGTTCCCCACCCCTCCAATAGCCGTTTTCAGCATCTGTTGACTGTGGTATCTGTTAAACGTGAGACATTAGGACTGAAGTATAGGTAAGTACATGAGACTGTCCAGAGATGGGCTACTGTTGGGGATTGGGAGCTGGAGTACCTGGGTTCCCTAGGTAACCCCATTCCAGCTGAGCTGCCCACTCCTAAGAGCGGATTGTACATCCTCACACACGCAATGCCATCCCTGAAAGTGTCTTCTGAAGACGCTGATAAGATTAACAGTAGGGCGAACTCTGCGGTGATGGCTGAAGACAGACATTGCCTGTTTGTCAGGAAAGGGGCGTGGAGTTGTGCGGCCTGGAACTTCAACAAGTGGCTGACACTGGTGCTGCCTTATCTACAGAGCCTCAGTTGTTTGCATGATTGTGTCTCTACTCTGGATCCCACAGAAGCTTCTCCCTGAGGGGGGGGGGAGTAATAAGGATTTGGTTTAGTGCCTTTTCCTGAGAGTACATGTGGGAACACAAACGACACAGGCCATTGGCCTCAGTGCAGCTGAGAGCTCAATCAGTATTCAGAACACGCTCTTCCAAACCCTGTCCAGCCCTGAGGTCACCTAATGACTGCAAACGCCACAGCTATAGCAACCACTGTCCCTCGGCTTGCTTTAAAACTCAACACACACACCACATACACACACACCATGGTTGAACAGATTCAGAATAAGGTTGGGATAAAATCAGTTTCTCACAGCCCCTGCCTTGTAAATGACCTTTAGTGGCAATGTGGGCCATTGAAAATGCTTTGAGAAGTTCTTGAGTTCCGTCTTTTGATGTGCTGCTGAAGCCAGGAGAGGGTTTTATAAAATGAGTTGCTTTCTCACAAGCTCCTGGTAACCCCCCATGCTGATTCCTTTCTCTGATGTCATCCCTGCTGCGGCCTTTTCTGGAACTGGCCATAAAGGAGATGGTCTATGCAGTTCCTTCGGCTTTTTGTTCTCCCTTGCCTCTCAGGATACTTCCTGGGACACTGTGGATTGGCCCATATACTGTGGCTCGGGGTAGTTATGTACAAATGACAAGTTTCATTTCCTAACTGGATTACAGACTGCTTTGAGTGGGTCATGCCAATATTTTGTTCATTAGCAAATGAACTTGAGTATGTGGCATGAAAGAGTGTGTCCACTGCTCACTTATAGCCGGGGAGAGTTGGATGTAAACTTCGTTATATTTTTATACATGGATACACATGTATGTTCCCTGTGTGCTGTAGATCACACAGTAAAGTGTATCTCTTCCTGGGATTTGTAAAGATGCTTGAAGTCTAGTTATATAGACCCACATAAAACTCAAACATTATCACCTTAGTCTTTGCTGTCAATCTTTGCTGTTTTAGTACAGGTCAAAAAGCAGCTAAGTAGGTGGGCGCTTGGTGTCGGAGCAGTAGGTCTTTATTACTCACAGGAAGGTAAACCACTTATCTGTGTGTGGCAGAGTGTAAAGACATAGAGAACAAGAAAAGCAAGAGCTGAGTAGACAGAGCCATGGACTCTTCCCAGTGAGCAGGCAGGCTCACATATAGAGGTTGCTCACATAACACCATGGAGTTAATCCGTACACTTAGAAGTGATACGATCATTTGTAAATCAACTTAAGGTGATTTTATGGGGGATTTTAGGCATCTGCCACCATGCCTGGCTTTTTATATGGGTGCTGGAGACCAAACCCAGATCCTCTTGCTGGAGGGGCAGGCACTTTGCCCACCAAGCCTCTACATCTCTATTAAATGCCGTGCTGCTGAGGGCTGATGCTGGCCACTGTGGGTCTCAGAGTTCCTGTCTGTAACTAGGGAAGCTTGAAATAGGACGTGAATGTAAAGGTAGGTCTGTGAGGATCATGGCTGCCTTTGAACAGTAGACTCCGCGTCTCCATTTGAACCTCAGGACATTTGAAGATGGACCTTCAGCCCTGTGGTTCTGTCCAGTAGCTAGCAATGGGTTGCCTGAGACAGCCCCTCAGTCTTGGGGACAGTTCTGAGCATGGAATCTTCACAGGCTGAGGGACTGTTGAGCAAAGGGGAAAGGTTCAGGTTAGAAGAGAACAGGAGAGGAGTAATCGAGTGTGCACCGTTAGCAGAATTCGGAGGTAGATGCGCCCCGAGCACGATGCCAGGCATTACGCTCTGGGTGTTGTGTTGTATGCCTCTCTATCTCATCTCACCAGGAGGGCACCCCACCTCACTCCATTGCTCCCATTGTCTCCTCAAACGAGAGAACAAGGCCTGTCTTCGGGTTGAATAGTTACTAGTTCTCCCAGCTTGTTATGGTATGAGAAAACACTGAGTCTCAGTGACTTATAAGGTAGAGATGGTTCACAATTCAATAGGATGGTCTACATGTCATGGTGCCAATATGCATGTGAGGGCACTCTGCCAGCAGGGAATGGGCTCTGTGCCAGTAAGAGGCCCAAGTGTAAGAAAGCAAAAGAGGGAATATGATAAAAATCCAAAGCAGGATACCAAGAAGGTACCAGCTTGCTCTCTGGGCAGCTAACTCAGCTAACTCTGGGCAGCTAATCTCCCATGGGATGGTCTTAATCCATTCACGAGTGTAGTGACCCAGTCACCCGTCACACAGAAACCGAGCTTCCCAACCAGGGACCATAGCACTCCCAAAGCTGTGACGGAGAGCCAGTATTTGTTCTCCAAAGCCAGGGCATTTGGTAACTATGCCAGAGAGCAGACATGAGCACTCAGCCTATTGTTATGGGATCAGGACTCTGAAGACATTATCATTATAAATACTATGACCACAGCTTGATGCCCCCAAGAGTCAGCTGGCCAGTTAGTGAGGACACCAAGACATGGCCTTCTCCTGCTGAAGTCACTGTTTCTGGACAGCAGCTCCCTGTCTGCCCCTCTTCCATACGGCTAGCTCAGAACCGTCCACACCCAGGAGAAACGCAGAAGACTGTCACTGTCTCTAGCCGTGCTTAATATTTACTGGCAGAGGTCTAATCCAAATAACTGGACAGCTTGTAGGGGTCTTGACCTTGACTTGTGAACGCTGAAGGGTGATGAAAGCCAGTCTGAGCAACTAAGTCGTTTCGTGTCTATGAAGACTTGGGTAAACTCTTGGCACCCGACTCTTCTCTCAAGCTGTGGGCTTGGAACCAGTGTTTCCTATGCTCAGAAGAATTTGCGGATCACATGCACTGTTGCTCCTACTTATGCACTTCCGATTCTGCTCTTATTAATGTCATTTTCCCTGCTGGAGGACACTATCATCCTGCCGCAACTGCTAACGCCGCAGGGACTTGTCTCTGGCCGGCTCTGACTTCGGCTCTCTCTCCTTCTGCTCCCCCTGCCAGGCCCCCTATGTCCAATTTTCTTACATCTGCTCTCTCATCACTACAACCTTGGAGCCCCCTAGAGATCCTACCTGGTTCTAATACCACCAGTCTCCCCAAAGCCTCTGCCCACCAGTGCAAACCTCTTACGGCTAAACATGACAGTCTCTCATGCTTGGGTCCAGTTCTCAGGTAACCCACCTTCTCCCAGGGAGACTGTCACCTGCAGGAAGAAGCAGCAATGCCACCATGTCTTATGGGCAGCACTAATTTGCACCGGCCATGTAAGTCCAACCCTCTCAGCAGCTGGCTTGGCCTTGATCTTCGCTCTGGGAGCCATCAGTGTCTTGCTCTTAGCAAAGGAAATAAGAGGTCTCTTGGCCACTAGATCAGTTGGTCAGCCTGGTCATTTCTGCTGTTAGATCTGCCCTGGGGTGACCATTCTTCCTTCCATGTGCTCAGATGGTCAACTGATTTCATTGGCTGGGTTTATGTCCTGAAGATTGACCCCGGGTGTTGTGGAATCCTGAAACTGACTGCCAAGACCTTTGGTGGCATGTTCTGCCTGCCCTGCTCCTGCATCTGCGCAGTGAACACACTGGGTTGAACCCCAGCCTACTCTATGGTGGGTGTACCTGCCAGCCTGTGCCCTCCTGTGAGAGTCTCTGATGCCAGGCTCGATCTACTCTGGCTCATCTTCCTTTGCCCAGAGATGTGACCCATCCCTGGCCTTGAGCTTATGAGAGTCCAGTCTACTAATTAGACTCTGAACCAGCAGGCCTTTACCTACTGAGACGACCAGAGTCACGTGACAGCTGAGGCCTAGACCTGCCTTTTCCTTCTCCCTCCCACCTCTTGTGGTAGCTATCGCTTAAATGTTATCTTTCTGACCAAGTTTAATCAAGAAACTTGGATCTCTCATTAAACTGACTTCGGTGCAGTTTAGCAAAACGGCATTTGCTGATGGAAAAGCAATTTTACCATGTTTAATTAAGCAGATTAAAATTTGAACATCTCAGTTGTCAAAACTGTTATTGTAGATTTCCTGTGTTCTGTGATTTTTTTTTTTTTTGTAAAAGAGAAATTGTTCACATTATTGCAATTCCATATGGTGAAGAATGGAACAAAGGAAATGGCTTAGGCTCTGGAACAGAAAGGTCAGTTGTGTGGTGGGCTGGAGTGTGGGGCTGCTCTGTGGCGGACGTTCCTTCATGAGAAGACGCCAGTCACTCGTGCGCCATTTCTCTTCTGAAGGTTTGGATGGAATGCAATCAGTAGAGCTGTGCTGGCTTGTAGACACGGGTGGGCAGTTCGAGGAGGAAGGGGTAAACACGGGTAGGCAGTTAGTCCAAGGAGGGAGGGAACACTTCACAGACCTCGCTCATGAAACCTGTTCTCAGAACCGCTCACTCTTGGCAGGAGTCCCCGCTGTTCTGTGTCTCTGAGAGCACTGCTGATTGAGAGAATTAAAGAGCGTACCCAGGATGATAAAAGCACAGATGCTGGTTAGCCAGGATAGCAACCTGAAATCATGGGCTTGGCTCTTCTGACAAGAGGGGGAAACAAGATTGCAGCTCCCGATCGTAATTGCTGGATGTTTACTGCTGAGTACCAAAACCGTGGGAGATCCCCACGGCCTCCTCAGGATGATGGAAGTACAGATGGAGACCGGAGCACAGCCACCTCCTCTGGCTGATGGTTGGGAAAGGAGAAAGTAGATTTGCCAAGAAGAAACCATTCCAGCGTTTGCATTGAGAGCAGGCCTGCGAGTTTCTGAGGAAACTCAGAGAGCAAAGGCGAGTGTAATAGTTTGCATAATTCAGACTGTCCAAACCTGTAATTCTTGGTAACTGGGTTCCTGGTAACTCAATTTGAATTTTTGGCAAGCCTTGGGATGAAAAGGAATGGCCTCTAGGGTAAGGCTAGCAGTCATATTGCTCAGGACTACTGATTTTATATTCTAGTCAGAATGTTGTTTCTCTTAGGCTGGAAACACCAGGGAGCTACCCTTGCCCACTTAAGAAGAACAATTGGAGTGCCAGTCTATTTGAAACCACAAGATCATTAGGACCACAGAGTCTGATTTCCCACCTCTCTTCTCTCTAGGGATCTCTGTGGTTCTTTCTGCCCATTTATCTACAATATAAGCTGCTAATAACTTGTGGCCCACCCCCGTCTCATGGGCCTATATTAATTTGCTGAGCCAAGCAACCAAATCAAATCATTGGTTGCTGGCCAACCTGTGAGTACACTGGGTTTAGGACAATTTCCCAACCTAGATTCCATCAGCTTAGTTTCAGGGTTCAAAGGTCAAAGTGGGTTTGCTCAGAGTGGCAGAGAAATGGTTTTGTATATAAATAGGCAGACAGTGTCTCATGCATTTCTGACTTCCTGCTGCATGAATCCAAACACCCAACAGCTGTGCAAGACAAAGTGCCCTGGGTGAGGAGGCCACAGTGTTGTGATCTTTCTGAAAGACAATGATGATGCCTTCCTTTCCCTTCTGTTCAAATGTGGCCTGTCCCAGGGTGAAACCTAAGACATCGTCTAAAAGCTACCGCTGTAGGGAAGAGTGAACACTAAGAAGAAAGGGGACAAAGGGAAGCCAAAAGAAGAAGAGGAGGGACTGGCTAGAAAAGAAACCCTCAGTTTCTACTCAGAAATTTGGTAAGCCAGGCAGTGGTGACGCACACCTTTAATCCCAGCACTCGGGAGGCAGAGGCAGGTTGATTTCTGTAAGTTCAAGGCCAGCCTGTCTACAGAGTGAACGTACCGGAGCAAACATGCAGGAAAGGGTTTGCTTGGAAGGCATCACCATTCCTTCTTGGTCATGGTAATGCCAGAGTGTCATGCCACAACTGGGCTCAGGTCCTTTTGGCTGGGCTGATACTTAACTTTTTCTTTTCCTGAAAGCACTCACTTAGTCATGGTCCTGAGCAATCACGGAGGCAGGACGGCTCAGTGAGTGTGTCGACATCTAACCAGCTGCTGTCAGAGAAGTACAGATGGGGGAGAAAGTGTAGGCGTGCTCCAGATGTCTTTACTGGCTTGTGTTACTTTGAGGTTCCATTCCAAAAGTGGTTAGAGTGGCAGATGGCATTTAGCTATGGGGTCAACTCATCTGACTCTAAATGTAGCATTATCTCATCACGCACGCTACGGGGAGGACAGATGGACCTCTTTATTTTGTATGTCTTAACTATGCTTTTAATGTTAAACCATCTCTCCTAATTCGATGCAGACGGTCTTCCTGCAGATCCATGAATGTCAAGGTTCCTGAATAACCAGTCCAGGGCTAACACTGCACAGACCACCGATCTGCTTCTCCTCCGAGCCACCCAGCCACCCTTTAGCCTGCATTTCCACCTTCTCCTCTCTCTTCCTTCCTGTCCTTTCCTCTCTCTCTTCTTTTCACTGTGCTGGAGATTGAATACAGGGTCTAACTCTGTGCCCATGCTAAGCAGGCCTTCTACCACAAGGTCACAGCCCCACCACACCCCCTTCTTTCTTGATTTTTAGTGCCAACTGTAGTGACTCAGAGCTGTAATTCCAGCACTTGGGAGATGGAGGCATGGTGACCAGGCTTTCAGGGTCATCCCTCAATACATAGCCAGTTTAGATGAACCTGTGCTACGTGAGCACCTGTGTCAATAACGATAATAATAACATGACAAAAACAAGGAGAGTCATTTTCTGGAATGGCTGGATTCATCCTACTAAATATAGCTCAGGCTCCCAGAGTCAGTGTGTCCCACGTACTCTGGACTTCATGTGTTCCTCCACTGTAATGATTGATTGCACCATGATCTTCATCTTCTGTCACTGTGAATTCTGGGTGAATCCAAGCAACTGTGTTCAGTGTGATGTAGGATTGACCTTCTCCTTCAGGCCCACCACGCGACTGTTCCATAGGTGACAGCTTCAGGATGGGAGGAGGAATGGAAGACTTGAGGTCAGCAGCCCTGTGGCTATTAAGCTTCTCTTTGTTCTTTTTGGGTTTGTGGCTTTGGCCACAGCCCTCCTGAGCCTGAGTTTTCTCATATGTAAATAGAGTAATGGCTCTTAGGAAAATGAGAGGGAGTTACAGTAATGGAGTGCAGCTTATAAGCAAAATATTGTCACAGGCCTCCAAGTGGACTTCAGAAAGCAATCCTTCTTAAGCATGACTGAGGACAAACCTCTTCCTATGACCCCTGCTCTTCAGCAGACACCACAGAGTTGAAAGTCATTCAGTGGGGAACAAGATACTGGCCCAGTGTAGCATATGACATCGGCTATCTTTGTCACTACGGTCACACAGCATTCCCTCAGCCAGCTGGGAAGAGAGCAGCGGCAGGTGTGTGCACGTGTGCGTGTGTGTGTGCATGCATGCACGTGTGTATGCACACAATGATGGGGAGGCAGGGAGTCTTCAGCCTTATGCAGGGTCTGCAGCCCCTCTACCTGTGAACCCTGCAGAATTTGTTGCCTTTTGTAATCCTTTCGTTCTTAACTGTGTGCAAAGGTGAAATTTCAGCTCAGAAAGGACCTGTAGAACTCCAGGTGAGTGTTGCTTTTCCTCCTGAGCAAGTGTTCCCCTTCTCTTCTTCTCCGTCCCTCAGGCTGCCCCTGATGAGCGAGGCTCTACAAAAGGTGGTTTTCTTCTGCAGGATGATGTGTGCTTTTATTGAGAAGCGGGGGTGGGGGTGGGGAGACAAGAGCCTTTCCAGCTCTTGGTGCTATAGAGCCTTGTCACTTTGTGAAGGGGATTGGTCTGTCTGTCTGTCTCTGTTCTCCCTCTCCCTCGTCTCCTCCCTCCCTCCTGATTTTCCAGTCCTGTTTTTCCTTGGCTTCAAGCGTGCTAAGCAGAGCCTTGCCAGCTTTCACTGGAAGAAATATATTTCCGAGCTTAGTTGGACATCCGTGTTTTTGGGCTCTGCCCAGACTCTTGACAGAGAAGGTAGTGTTAAAGAGGTTGACGGTGTCTAGACAGTAAAATCAGAAACTGTGTAATTTATGTTGTATTACAGACATCCACTTCCCGGACTGGAAAAAGGAAACTGACTTTTATCTAAGGAAGTTACATTCAAAACCCAAAACCCCTGGGTGTTTCTGACTTATGAAAAGTTGAAGTGTGAAAGACTTTACATAATATTCTCCAGGCCTTTCAAAGAACAGCGGCGCACAGAGTTGGGATGAGAAACTAACCTCTAAGAGACAGTTCACGGGCTCCTACTCGGGCCTCCGGGCCGCAGCCTCTGCTTAGAGCCCTGGAAGTCCACGAGGCAACCGAGCTTCAGAGGAATACTGGGAAGCTGGAGAGGAGAGAAGCCTAAGAGTCAAGAAAGATGGAAGTTTTTAGAAGATAAAAAAATAAGTCAGACTCAGGAATAAGAAAAACAATAAGCAACAACAACAAAACCCTCAGACTTTGACTTTTTAAAAAATGTGTTTTTTCCAAGCTGGGCGAGAGTGGCACGTCTTTAATCCTGGAACTCAGGAGGCAGAGGCAAGCAGATGTCTGTGAGTTCAAGGCTAACCTGGTCTACAGAGCAAGTTCCAGATCAGGCAGAGTTATACAGAGAAACCCTGTCTTGAAAAACCAAAATAAAAAATAAAAATAAAAATAAGGACCTTTGATTCAAAACAATCATAATAAAAAAGTTTTTAAAGATCACAATTACACAACAGTCTTCCAAATTTTGTTTTATTATTTAATGCTCATAATCAATAGTAATTAGTGTGGAGAGTAATGAAAACATCTCATCTTAACAAGGTAGGCAGATGTTATGTGGTGCTAAATGCTAAAAACCCACAGTAACTCTCTTTGGTTTAAACCTGGACAATCATCCAGCTCCTGCATCAGACTCTGAGCCTCCGTGGGTGGAGCCACGAGGCTCTTGAAAAGACCAGCCTCCCAGCTGTTTTCAGAACATGTATTTAAAGCACTATCGTCCTGTCGGCTCTAGGGGCTGAATCTGTGCTGTTGAACCTGCTCTTTTCCAAATTACTTCTTAGGGCTAGAGAGATGGCTCATGGCTAAGAGCACATTCTGTTCTTACGAGGACCAGAGTGTAGTTCCCAACAGCAGGCTCTGAAAACCAACAGCAGCTCCAGGGGATCCAGTGCCCACTTCTGGCTTCTGTGGCCACCCAGAAGCATGTGCAAGAACACTGCACATGCACGTACACATAAGATAATTCTTTTTTAAGTAAAATAAAATTTAAAATCATTATTTCTTAAGTAGTGAGGAACAGAATAATGATTTGCATGCCACATATTCTGGGAGGGTCTAGGGAAGGCTCAGATAACTGAAGGCTGGTACAGTTGAGTTTGGCTAGGCCTTTCCTCTAGTCCCCATTTCTCTGGGGACCGGCCCTCCATGTGGTCTCAGTGTGGAGGAGAGAAAGCTAAAGTCCCTCTTCTAAGCAGTCTCAGAACATGTGCAGTCGGTCTGTTATTAGAAGTGAGCCACAAGAACAGGAGCTCAAGGGAAACAGATCGAGCCCTTGCCCGCAGCGGGAGCATGTCTAAGATTGTGTGAACTTGTTTGAGAGTCTCTGTGATACCTGTGAACTCAGATGGAGCTGCACATCTGTTGATGTCGTCTCAATTTATACACAACAGGGTTGGTCCTGGGCAGTAATATAGAAAAGAGAGAGATCGCAACGGCATTCACTGTTCCACAACAGAGACTTGCCCACTTTGGGGGCTCCCTCCTCCCACCAATCACATCTTCTGTGGCTATAACATTTCTGGTCTCAAATCCAAAGCTCTCCAGTTCTCCCACCCTACACCTCCTTCACCAACCATAATTTTCACCTGCTGGATTAATCAGCCCTGGACAGTGCAGTCTAGAGGGATGGGTCGCATTCACATGGCAGCATCAGGACCACAGACTACCTGAACCAACTCTGACTAAGCTCACGATGCCAGTTACCTTACCAGGTGTTTTCACAGTGCTCACAATACATTTCTCTCTCTTGTTGGTGACAATGAAAACATTCCTAGGATGCCTCACTTAAAAGCTCCCCTGTCTGCTTTAATACACCTTGCTCTCAAGTTCTCACCAATGCCCGAATCATCAAAAGCAGCATTAACAACAAAGGTAACCTGGGCTGGAGAGATGGCTCACTGGGTAAGAGCACTTGCTGTGCGAACATGAGGTCCTGAGTTTGGGTCCCCAGGACCCATGTCAAAAAGCAAGGTGTGGCCGAGAGCACCTATAGCTCCAGCACTGAGAGATGGAGATAGGTGGATCCTGACAGCTTGCTGGCCACCAGCCCAGTGGAAATATGTCAAGGGAGAAACCCTGCCTCATACATAGGATGAGAGAGTGGGACACCCAACATCTCCTCTGTTCTCTACACTTGCACACACAGGCACCGTGCACTAGCATAAGCACATGCATGTGTACAAGGCACACATATACAGTACACACGTAAGGGAAAATAAAATAATTTAGAAATATTGTGGTTTGGGAAATAAGCTGGTCCAAAGCATAAAAGAGAAGTCAGTTCTGTTTCTGGGAAAGGAGAGAGAGGTAGCCAGGACAAAGCAGGATGTTCCCTGTCTGACTGCCCTGGTGACTTCAACACACTGTACAATAGAGCTCGGTATTTCCGTGTTTGCATACATCCCCTTACTGCCTTTCCCTAATGTTTGTGAAAACATTTTAAAAGCTAAAAGCATCTTAACGCTTTGAGCATTGACAGGGAGAGCTGTTCTATGGGCTCGTAAAAATTATTGTTATTCTGTCTGGAATAGCCTCTCTCTCTCATTAGTCAAACATCATATTTACATTATGCTCTTCAACTGAAAATAATCTGCAAGATTTATGCGGTGATAGCCAGTGACCCCATACCTTAATTGTGTTATAAGTTGCATTGTGACTTACACAGAAACCGGCCAAGTACATTTTCTGATGTTCAAACACAGTACTTGATTTGAGGAGTACACGCATAGCCCTGAGATCTTAATTTGGAATCATTACATCGGATGTGAACAAGAGACTCTGTGCCACATAACCTGTCCAGAAGCAGCTGTCTGCAGAGCTTGTGTCCCAGGGACTGCAGCCACCTAGACCAGGGACTTAGTGTAGTGCTGGGTTGCAAGGTTCAGATGCCCTTGATGGTGACCACTTAGGGATGGTTTCTTGTGTGAGACACTGATCATGTTTTATTCTAATCCCCAGGGGGATATAATATCTGTATTTACAGAAGCAAAGCTGCTGCTTTAAGAGATTAATCTGTCCAAGGTGTACGCTAGGATATGGTGAAATTTCATTTTAAATTGGATCATCTGATTCCAGTCCATTCCTGATACCCAACAACCATTTCTCTGTCTTTTCACCTCCTCCCACTGTCTTTGCATAGTTTGTAAAGCTCCCCGTTGCTGAAGAATGCTTTTTCCTTCAAGTGGTATTGCTAGGAGACAAATGCTTTTCTCATATGTCCAAAGGTAACAACATAATAAATGAATCCAAATAGAAGTCCGAGAGTTTGAAGTTTCTATTTGTGTATAGCTCAGATGAGCTTCCGGGGCTCAGGGTACTTGGTTGAGACCCAATGAATATATGTTTATAATTGAATTGAACTCAGGGAAAACATTGGAATTGATAGTCACGCCTAGGTTGTAGCTGCAGAATAAGGAGAAAGGACCCGAGTTGCCTCCATTCCCTTGTTGGTAGTTGAAAGTATTCTGCGAGCAAGCCAGTGGAGGACTTGGACAGACTCCAGTGGGTCATCACCCAAAAGGAAGACCACTGAGCAAGAAGACCTTGGAAATATCAGAAGCCTGGAGTGGGAATGAGCAGTGTTTCTCAACCTCACATGAAGTTTGCTGAAGAAAGGAAGGACTTCCGATATTGGCATCTGCGGAAGCAGTGACAGCCAGGACTCAAGCTTAGCCAGCTGACTAGAGAGCGGGTGGCAGTCAGGCAGAGGTTCGTATTGTTTACGTTCTCTGATCATTTTCTTTGATAGTGGTTTGTGTTGTTGTCCAGCCAGCTCCATATTGGGGACACTGTGCTGGGTGCTTTACTATAGCGTGCTGAGTTTATGGAGAGGAAGGGGAGGGAGGAAGAGGATGGGGAAGAGGAGGATAAGGAGACAGCAGTAATAGTAACAGTGCTGAGAACCTGACTGAGGGAAATGGCCTAGCTTTTCTTGTGGACAGCATCACACAACCATAAATTACCTGGGATAATTACCTGGGTTGTCTCATTAGGGTTGCCTGAGGGCAGGTCTGGGGGCATTATCTTAATTAAGGCAATTGTTATGAGAAGACCCAGCATGCAGGAGAAGCTCCATTCCCTAGGCAAGGGGTCCTGAACTGCCTAAAAAACAGAGAAACCAAGGCAAGCACAAGACAGCAAGTGAGCATGTATGCGTCCATTTCTCTCTGCTCTTGACCTTATATGTGATCTCACTAGCTGCTTCAGGCACCTCCCATTGTGACTTCCCCTAGTCCTAGCCTGGAATTTGTTTGTTTGTTTTTTTTTAATTTAAATAACTGCTTGGCCCATTAGCTCTAGGTTCTTATTGGCTAACTTACATCTTAATTTAACCCATCTCCATTACATCATCACGTGGTTGTGGCCTACCAGCAAAGTTTCATTGCGTCTGTCTCTGGCAGCGACTCCATGGCTTCTCCCTGACTCTGCCTTCTTTCTCCCAGAATTCAGTTTAATTTTCCCCACCTAACTCTGTTTTACCCAATCAGGCCAAGCCAGTTTCTTTCTTAACCAGTGATATACACAGCATACGGAGGGGAATCTCACGTCACCTTCCCTTTTCTGTTTTAAAAAAAGGTTTTAACTTTTTTCTGAATATTTTCTTTATTACTTAAAAAAAAAAACAATCCAAATTCCCACTCCTTCCCCTCCTCCTACTCCCTCTCCACAACCTCCCACCCCTCCCCCCTCCAATCCCTAGCCTGTAATTGTAAGCTAAAAGAAACCCTTTCTCCTCTAAGTTGCTTGTTGTTGGGATAGTTTGTCTCAGCCTCAGAAATGAAACGAGAATAGGCCCCCACCAAAACAGGTAGATCGAAAAAGATCCAGTGTAGGTGGTGATGGTAACATCGAAAATGAGGCGAGTGCTGAGGTTTTGTAAAGATAGGTTAAAGATGCTTTTATTACTTTCATTGGGGGATGTTTCATCAAAGAAACTGTCAAACTTTTCCAAAGAAGCTTTGCCCTTTTATATCTTACCAGCAATGAATTAATGATCCAGTTGCACATATCCTCATCAAGGCTGTTTTTCTGTGTGTGTGTGTGTGTGTGTGTGTGTGTCTTATTTGAGACAGAAGCCTATGTAGCTCAAGCTTGCCTAGAATTGACTATGTAGCTGAGAATGACTGTACATTCCGATCCTCCTGCCTCCACCATGTGTGTGTATGTGTGTGTGTGTGTGTGTGTGTGTCTTATTTGAGACAGAAGCCTATGTAGCCCAAGCTTGCCTAGAATTGACTATGTAGCTGAGAATGACTATACATTCCGATCCTCCTGCCTCCACCACCCGAGCAGTAGAAATATAGTCTCCCTCCTCCATGCCTGACCAATGCTAGTATTTCATATTACAACTGTTCTGGCATGTTTGCAGTGAGAGCTCATCGTGGTTTTAATTTGCATTTCCCTAGCCTAATGACATTGAACACCCCGTCAACCATGTGGTGATCTGGTGGGTGAAGTGCCTGCTTGTGTTATCAGCCCACTCTCTACTTAGAGTGCTTGGTTTCTCGCTGTTGAGTTTTTACACTTATGAAAATTGTTATTATCGTGTGTGTGCATGATGGTGGGGGCAGGCACACCATAGTGCATGTGTCCAGGTCAGAGAACAACCCAGGTCTCAGGACAATTGCATGGCTGACTCCCAAAAGCATCTTTTGCAAAGTTAAGGTTTTAAATTGGATGCCTAGTTTGTGAATTCATTTGAGTTCATTTTTGTATAAAGTGAGATTTAAGCCAAGGTTCATTTGTGTTTTCCCTCCCACACCTCCCTCTCTCCTTTCTTTCTCTTTCTGCCTCTGGGTGTTCTCTGCCTTGGATTTTTTTTTTTTTTGAGATAGTATCTTATAGGTAGTCCAAGCTGACCTCAGACTTGAAATATCCTCCAGTCTCTCAGCCTCCCAAGTGCCAGGGTGCAAACATGTGTTGAGTTATAAACTTAGCTAGATGAAGTTATATTTAATGTAGTCTTTATTTCTCCCCAAATAGTATGATTTGAAATATATAAATATTAAAAAAATATAACAAAAAAAATCAACCATGAAAGCTGTGTCATAAGGCATGAAGGAAGCAGTATAGGATAGGGAGAGAAATCACAGTGGAAAACCAGTTGCTCCAATGACATTTCACAACCCACCATTACTCCATAAATGTGATAGAAGTTTAATTAATAAAAATATATAAACTGATTTGTTATTTTACTCAAATGCTACATTGGGCCTAAGTAACAAATAATACATGAGATTTATGTGTAGGCAGATATTTCTGTGTTTCAGCTTCCCAAATAACCAAAACAGAGGCTTAATATTAATTATAAATGGTTGTTCAATAGCTCAGGCTTACTACTAACTAGCTCTTGCATTTTAAGTTAGCCCATATTCCTTATTTATGCTCTACCACATGGCAGTACCTTTATTAGCATGGCACGTTGATCTCCTGCTTCCTCTGCATCTGACTGGTGACTCCAGACCCTGCCCTTCTTCCTCCCAGCATTCTCCTAGTCTGGCCTTTATGCCTAACCTTATTCTGATCAGCTATTGGCCAGTTGGCTTCTTTATTAAACCAATCACAGCCGCATATATTTACACAGTGTAAATGAATATTCCACAACATTTATGTCTGTTTCTTTTCTACAAAATCAAATGTCAACAATATTTTGCACATACGGACTGCTAATTAGCTAAATTAGAAGTAATGAGTTTTACCTGTCACATTTGAAGCTTTCTTAGTAGGTTTCTGTAATTAATATTGTTTGGAGTGCAGATAACATATTTGTGTAGATAACATTGAGTGGTTGTTAATTTGTTGTTGACTGGTTTTTATGAAAGAGGACAAGTGGTTTTAATGTTCTTACAAAAAATGGTACAGAATATAAAAATAAGAAATTTTAAAATATTTGCTCAATTTTTTGAGCTGAAAAATTATACACATTTTGTTTGCTCAGTTGTTAGATTGATGACAATACATAGAAGTTTCTTAAAAATGGAATAGTAGCGAGCTTTCCCTAGAAATGTCCTCAGACTGTATGAATAGTCAACATATAAGATTGAAGTGGTCATTATTGCTTAGAGTTAAAGCAGGGATTTCTACAAAATGAACTAGGCTTTCCTGAAGTCTTTGTGTGGAGGTAGATTCCATTACAGAGGCAGAGGGACGCCTCCCCTCTCCCCAGCCAAGCACTCTTGTTCTTCTGCAGCACCCCCAGCCCCCCACCCCAGCTCTGTAGCTAAATCCCCTTGCCCATTTCATGGTGTTTAATCTTCTCATTACAACTCCTCTTGGCACCGTGCTGTTGCATGAGTGTTACACGGAGGGAAACAAAGCAAAGCAGATACTCTGCATATGTGTATTATTTGGGATGTGAGGGAGCTATCCATCAGGACTGAGGTCTGTTTTGTTTTGGTGTTTTGACATCAGTTTAAGCCTCAACCACATCATGTTTCTAATTTTCTTTCACTGCACCACCTCTTCAAGATGCTAAGATGCAGTTGGGCATAGTGGTGCTTGCCTTGAATCCTGCGCTCAGGAGACGGAGGCAGACAGATCTCTCTGAGTCATGCTGGTATACAGAGCGAGTTCCAGGACAGCCAGAGCTACATTGTGAGACTCTGTCTGGAAAACAAATAAACAACAAAATTGTTAAAATACCAGGATTACTGTGAAAAATCCAGTTACTTTTCTAAATGCGTGACACACTAAACATTTGAATAACAGTTGAATTAACATTTAGACTTTAAATATTTGAAGTAGCTTAGATAAGCCAAATCATCAGCTCAGCTAGCAGGCATTTAGATTGCTTTCTGGAATATGTCATGTGATGTTTTGCTGGGAATATTCACATTCTTAATTATATTTGGTTTTCAATGTTATTAAAATAACTGCATTTCCTGAGAGCAATTGGATTGTGCCATCAAGGGATGTAATGTTCCTTCATTATCCTAGGCAGCATAGAATCCACTCTGAATAAAACCTGGCCATGAATAATCCACAGAAAAATCAGATATATTATGTCATATTCAGAAGCACCTAGAACAACGGGGTTTGCGTTCACTCTATGTTCTACAGCTTAGACACCTCAGAGTCTGTTCTGGGAGAGGGAGCCTTGGCTTTGCGTGTGTTAGCTGAAGCAATGCTTTTGTTAGCTCATGGAAAGGAAAGGGGAATGTGAAGAAGGGAGACTCAAGGAGCCTGCTGTGTATTGCTGCTCACTCTAGCCCTGTGACTGTGCTCCAGGACTATGAAGCACGAGCCACAGTGTCATTCTAGGGCGGGGCTTCTAGAGTTTCTTTACTTGTTGGCCACTTTCACCTTAGAAATTTTTACATAGCCTCAGGCGTATAGACATCCAAATCAAATGTTTACTGATAATAAATCATAGGAAAATCAGTGTTGGTTATTGTATTAATTTATTATTTATCCTGTGTGCTTGTGTATTGGTGTGGGCATGCTCAAGCCGCAGAGCATGCAGAGGTCAGAGGACAACTTGTAGAAATCAGTTCTCTGCTTCCACCATGTGGCTCCATGGAATCAAATTCAGGTCATCAGCCTTGACAACTCAGACACCGTTACCCATTGAACCATCCCTACAGCCCAAGAAAATTTAGTCTGGTGGGAGCTGGATCAGTAGCTAAACATGCATCCTAGCACCCCCATGGAAACTGGGCATAGTGGAGTGATCTGTAACCAAAGTGCTAGGGGTACAGCAATATTCATGTCTTGGAACTCTTTGGCCTGCCAACCTGCCCTTGACAATGAGATCTATGTTCAGTGAGAGACCTGGTCTCAAAAAAGTAAAGTGGGGAGTGATAAAGAAAGGTAACAAGATTAGCCTTTGACTTCCACGTGTCCACAGAGAAGTGAGCACACCCATACCTGCATGTAAGTACACAGACACATGCACACATTGCACACATGCATTTATTTTAAAACAAGTCTTTGGTATCCATGTGATTTTACCGTTCACGGAAGAGGAAAGCAAGTTTGCGTACTAAAGAAATAGTGGTGCTTGTTATTTTTACATAAAGAAATAAATCTTGGCTGAACATTTTATACTGCGGGGCAAAGCATCATCAACGTTTTCCAGGCTGATTGATGTTTTGATTTCATAATCAGCAGTGTTGAGACCACTGCTTCACATGGATACATAGTGCACAATAGCAGAAGTATGTTTAGGGCCATTTCAGAAATTGTTGGGAATTCTGTCAAACTCAAACAGTAATTTATAAAATCAAGCATTCGAACATAATATAGTCCACAAGCATGCTAATTGGATGCTTACATACTGAGGAATAACAAATAGAAAATATTAAAAGTCTTCGTTTTCTACAATTTAACTGTTAGACTACTCCAAGAACAGAAAACTCCATATGAGCAGTAAAAACCCTCAGTTCCTAGCATACAGTAGTCTCATCACAGCATCTCATACAGCATTTGTGGTGTTGCATGTGGAGACGGCATGCATGCCGCAAAGGGCACACGCTGTGTCTTTCTAACCAAGGCCACAGTGAAGTTGCTTGACGCAGCACAGGTGAGCGACAGAGGTGCCTCGGATTCATTCATTGCCTGATTTTAATGAATTTTTGGACTTCTAGTGCTCGGCAACATGTTACTGCTGCCAAGCCTTCCGTGGCCCACACATGGGCTAAGAAGCGGTGGTATATAGGCTGTCACGGAGGGACACGTCCCACATATACTGATACCTTTCTAAAACCGCAGGCACCTCACGTTTCCCCAGGGCTCTTCTACAGGTACTTATAAGTGGCATCATTTTGAGTGGCTGTGTATACTATCTGCTGGGGTTGATGCCGTAAAACAAGTGCCAGCGGTTCTGATAAAGGGTGTCCTCTTGGTGAGCTGTCTCTCACACTGATGTCAAAGGCAAGCCCATGTCAGGAGCAGAAGGACCATGTGCCCTGTGCCTGTGGTGCCACCCAGTTTGGCATGTGCCCCATCTAGTTTGATTGCACTCTTTTTCCATCAGGCTATAAAACTGATAAATAGGTGCATTTAAGGACTATTGCTTAAACACAGAACAATGACCTTGCTCAGATGGAGCAACTGATCTGCTGTAATAGGTCAAAGGGGACAGAATATCCCTGCTTGAGGGAGAACTTAAGGACTGTACCTAACATTTTACAAGTGAAGGGACTCTAGCCAGCCCAAGCATGGCAGACATGGCTTTGGCAGGCCTTGCCCTTTTCTATTCTCGCTACCTTGCTAAAAACTGTTAGATTACCTAACTGCTAGTCACCAAGGTCTAATCTCTTATTTGGCCATTTCCTACTCCTGATCTGACTACCAAAGTAGTCAAATTCAGCTATCAAATTATTGAAATCCAGCAATCAAAAGTCCTCACTAATTAACCTTTCCAATCAATATTAAAAACCTCATCCTAACATGGGGTTTCCCCATTTACCTTTACAAACTGCCATTTGCCTATGGGCCACACCTGTCTCCTCTCTATCCAGAGGCTGTCTTTTGTCCCTCTGGGGCAAATAAATCTTTGTGCTGAGAAATCTGATCTTGTGCCTAATGCTGGAATGTGCTAGTTAGTTTTGAGTGTCAATAGGACGCAGTCTAGAATCTCCTAGGGAGAGACCTGGAGACATGTCTTTGGTGATTGTCTTGATTGTTGATGGATATAAGAAGACTCAGTCCATTGTAGACAGCACCATTCCCTTTTAGGGGGTCCTAGACCCTAAGGGCTAACTGAGTCTGAGCAAGCAGGGAGCATGATGTGTTTTCTGCTCTTTTCTATTTGTGTGTTAATAAATCCTTGACACTGTGACTTCCCCACACCGTGAACTGTGACCTGGAATCATAAGCCACAGAAGCACAGTCCTTCCTTCCCTGAATTGCTCTGTCAGAGTGTCTATCACAGCAGCAGAAGTGGATTAAAATGGCGAGAGGGAGGGAGCAAGGGACAGACTTCCGGGGGAGAGTTTCAGCTTAAGGAATAGGGTTTTTTTCCCCCTTCCAGTCCCCCGGGATTTTTTTGTCCTCTCACTGTCACACAAGGAAGTAAATATTTGCCCAGTAGCCTGCTTTGTATTGCTGTCCTCACTGCCCTTAGTGGGTCTGAAAAGCCTCCCGCTGTCGCCAGCCCTCCCCGGTTTCCTAGCCTTCTTGTCTGCAGTGGTAGGCTTCCACCTCACCTTCATCACCCCTTCACCTCTCTGTGTTGCTGACTCAGCCCTGTGGTTACAGTCCCCTCTTTATCACCCACACTTAGTAGGAGAAAGTTTCACCAGAAACTGCAGCCCAGCTGCGCGCTGGTCCTGTGGAGCTGAACCACCTTGAGCATCTGAGGGAAAGCTCTGCCCAGGCCAGCATGGTTAAACAGACACCCTGCTGGCTCTCTGTGCTGTCTGGAGCTCCTTGTCTTGAGTCTGATGCAGGAAGCTGGTGGAGAACAGGTCATTCCCACTGCCTTCTCAGGTATCAGTTCACTGACCTTGGCCACAACCTTCTGCTTGTTAAGTGGCTTTGGTGTCCAACCAGACAGAATTCTGCACACGCACCAGTATCCCTTTCTCAGCTGAGCTTCGAGTCTCAGGCTTTGAGTCAAGGCAGGTGGATAACCCAGAGGACGCTGAGTGACACGCACTACTTGGGTTCTAATAGAAATAGCTAAGTCAGCGTGTTAGCTATGACTCAGCTGGTTAGCGCCACAGCCTAGGACTTTGTGTGAGAGTTAAGACTGGGGTATGAGTGGGTGCTATAAATGTCCCTCAGCGTACACCTGCCTCCCCCGCATTCAGCTCTCAGTGTTAGGTGTTTGCATTCTGAAAAATCCGAACAGCCCCCCGCCCCCCCCCCATACACACCTTGTGATATTTCTGAGGACAGCTCATTTGCAAACACCCGAAGTGTTTACAAGGTGGAATGGGTGTGAACATATGCTCAACTAGCAGAAGCCCTATTGTGGTGTCCTTCACATCTGCTCTTTCTCACGGTTGTGACACAACATTTGCCCTGTGTTTATGTGTTTTTCCAGAGCAGCTGACAGTCATATAAACACATCCAGTGCAGTGATCAAGCCAGAAGATAGATGCCCGTCCCAGTCTGTCCCTCGGAGCTGGCTCCGCTGGGATTGGCAGCACCCAAACATTTTGCACATGCCGCGTCTATATTGAGAGCTCAGGGCTGTAAAGTGTTGCCCGAATCCAAGTTACCATATGAACCAGTTGGCAGAAGAACCCTAAACAAAGTTCAGCAACTGGCCTGTTCCTTCCACACAGGGTCATGGGCAGAAATACAGAAGCAGCACACATGCAAACATTGTTTTTCCAGAAAACTGAACAGCGTTTTCAACATGCCTTAGACAAAATGCCCTCTTCTCTAGATTCTCCTTTCCTCCTCTCCATACCCTCCACAGCAAGCTTACGTGCAGGGACGGGGAATAAAATAAAAGCCCGCTAGAAACAGAAGAAAGATGAGATTTTATATACCCTAGGGCTAAGTTGTATTTCAGCTGGGATCCGGGAGCTCTTCTCCACGAAGCTCACTTGTCTTGGATTAAGGGTGGAAGAGCAACAGGTGCTGATTCTCATGGGCTCTAGGGGGTTGTTCACCTCTCCAAGCCTTGTTTGACTCCGCTATAAAACAAGGAATCTGAATGAAACTTACCCTTGACTTAATAAGGAAATTTAGAAAATTTAGTCAAAGTTGGCGGGCCAGGAAAATGTAGTATTTTTTCAAGACTTCTAAGTTCTCAGATAAACTGGGTGTGACGACAGAGGCCTGTAATCCTCACACCCGGACTCAAGAAATAAATAACAATCACCTGAGATCATTTTTGCGAGTCTCTTAGCTGAGGCTGTTACCCGAGTTCCTGTCTGACCCCAGCTGGCTTTGAACTCTTGATCTTCCTGTTTCCACCTCTCATGTGCTAGGCCTACAGGCATGAGGCACCACTCCTGCCGAGCCACAGTTTTCTGGGCAGAAAGCCTGAGAAAGGCAGAAAGTGTCACAGTGAGCTGGGAGCTGGGGACATGCTCGGCACAGGCTGGCTTCTTAAGCCGCCAGTACAGCATGGCCTTCCTGGTGTAGGAGCTGTGCAGGTCCTTTGTCAAAAAATGTATAATTCGGTTAGCTTGTACTGAGGAATTCTAGATGGTGAGTCTGTTGCCAAGTACTGTGTATTATCTTTGTAGCACCCAGTACGTTGCAAAGCATTTCCGCACACATCATTTCATGTGATGTGTGCACCAGTTCTGGGGTGGCGGGCAATAAGGAAATGAGGCTCAGCACTGCCACACAGAATGCTGACCTCATTCTTATTGCACGGTGATAAGAAATGGGGGGGGGGGAAGTATGGAAATGACGTGTGCAATATTGAAGATGATGGTGGCCATTTTAAATCTATCTCATATTAGCTGTGGTGTGCATGTGTGGGTATGCCAGCTCATGTACTCGAGGGATGGGGCATGCCGTGGTACATGTGTGGAGGTCAGAGGGCAACTTCTGGGAGTCAGTTCTTTCCTTTCCATCTTTTGCAAGACAGTTTTAGTTGTTTCTACCACTTGACCATGTACACTGAGCCAGCTACCCCACTAGCTTCCTGGTGAGTCTTTGTCTCCACCTCCTATCTTGCCATGGAGCGAGCTAGGGAAACAGATGCTTCCACTGAGCCATCTCTCCAGACCTTTACACATTTTTAACAAATGAATTTCAGGTAGAGAAACTGAGGTATGGCTATTTAAGTTACCTTTTTAACTAAAATCATGATCTAATGCAAGGCAAATGCAAGATTTGAGCTAGTAATGCTTGAGACTACAAACTATCTACACTAAAAATAAAGCAGCCCATCAAAGACGAAGTGTGTGTATTTTAAAATAAACTTTATTGTTTAGAAAATCTTGCTTACAAAAAGCATCACCTACTGAAGTTAATCAGATCCTAAGTCTATGCGTCTCAATGAATTAGAACAGCCATCCTGAAGCTGTGGAGTTCACACCAATTTTATATTTTTGCTATCAAATATATTTTTATGCACTTATCTACCACCAAAGCCAAAGCATTTGTGACAGAACTAGGAAAACAATTATATGTGGATACAATGTAACATGCAGGAAAGGGAATAGAAAACAGTAAATATTGGAGGAGGTGGAATGTTACAAGGAGCATGGGGGGAGGGGAGCCCCTTGTTTGTCCCGGCCACCCAGCAAGCTTACACCTGAAATAACCACACAGAAATTGTATTAATTAAATCACAGCCTGGCCCATTATCTCTAGCCTCTTACTGGCTAACTCTCACATCTTGATTTAACCCATTTCTATTAACATGTATATAACCATGAGGTTGTGGCTTACCAGGAAAGATTCAGCATGTCTGATCTGGCAGCTCTATGGAGGCTCTCTCTCTCTCTCTCTGCTTTCTTTTTCCCAGAATTCAGTTCTGTCTTCTCTGCCTACCTAAGTTCAGCCCTATCAAAAGGCCAAGGCAGTTTCTTTATTCAACCAATGAAAGCAACACATAGTCAGAAGGACCTCCTACACAATTTCCCCTTTTCTGTTTAAACAAAAAAGGCTTTCACTTTAACATAGTAAAATTACATATAACAAAACAGTTATCAAGCAAGACTTACAGTTATAATATTTATATCTATTTTATCTTTTATCATAACAAAGGATAACTATAATTATCTACCTATTCTTCAACTCCATCAAAGACTCCAGAAGGATATAATATTACCTAAGTAAATGAGAAGTAAGCAACTTCCAAAACTCTAGAAATGACAGAAACATCTCGCTGCCTGTACAGTCACCCAAAGTTCTTCTGTACCATTGGGGCATCCATCTTCAGCCTACAGGCCCATAGTATCCAGCAGACTTTTTCATGAAGCAGGAAATTTTAAAGACAGTTCAGTCACTTTCTTTTGTATCCTGAAGAATGTCTCAGACTCTTTCATGAAGCAGGAACCCCAAAGGACCATTTCACCTTTAGGCAAGTATAGCAGTCATCTCTCTGTGGATACAGCATGTCCAGTTTATGCATCAGTCCAGGCAAGAGCAGTTTCTTGCCCAAATGGCTAACCAACTCCATAATGAGCCTCTTCAATGCCCATTTTCCTCTTGAAGTACCTTGGTGCTGCCAGGAGCAGACGTGTCTCATTGTCATGAAAAGTCCTAAGTTATTAAAACATTTTAAATGCCATATTCTGTAGTCTTTGAAAGATATGAAGAATACCTATCTGGAAATATATCTATGCACATCTAGAAAATCTAACATGACTACAAACTTGACTATTATAGATGATTATCTATTAACCTATATTTCTTAATTATACATTACATTTTTAAATGAACTACACAATCACAATACCTTAATCAAGAGCAGAAATATACATATAACAAGATTGATCTTAAATTTATATCAATAAAGCAAGATTTATACCAATGTAAATTATTCATATCTATATCATATCCCACTTTAAATGTAAAAGAACATTTATTAAAAAAAAGAACATTTATAAACAATATTTGGGAATATGGGCACAGTTTTTTCTCTCTAAACTGCTTCATGCTGTATAGGGGAACTGTTAATCAGTCTTTTGTGGTGTATCCTGTGTGCTAGGTTCATCTCAAGTCAGCAGTTGAGTGAAGTAACTTTCTGAGGGTGTTTACAGCAACCTTTCAGGAGGGTGTGGTCTATCATACCATATTGTTCTAGAAGCAATTCACAGGGTCTCATCCTCTGTGAAAACAAAAGAAGAACCTCTTTTCCAAAGCACCATATCCTTAGACCCAAATTCTGAAGTCATGATACTTTTATAATATACATGGTGGTTTAGCCTAGCAGCCCATACAATGAAACGTCTCTCTGTACTTAGCTCCTTCACATTCAAAAAATTTAAAGAAAACACAATAATACACATAATCCAGACTCTCTGTGAATTTTCCATTTTTACGTGGCTTATTTTTCTTTATTTCTTTTAATCTATAACTATCTGTACTCTGTCTCTTTAAAGACTTTACCCTTTTTTTAAAGCATTAACTTTATTTTATGACTTTCTATACTCTTTTTCTTCCCTCTCCCAAGCCTACGTACACCCATCCAACACTGTGACCCATTTAGAGGTCTTTTATGTCTGAATCTGTCCTTATTACATTGTCTGTAATTCTCTACTGTCTTGAAGAGCTTTTAAAATGCTAAGCAGCTTGGTTGCAGCTGCTCTGGATGTTGGCTCCGCCTCTCTCCAATTTCAAAATGGGAAGCACCACCAGTATTAGCTCTGGGGCCGCCAGGCAGGAGCTGAGCTCAGCACTTTAACTCTGAGAATGAGCGTGCAGCACATAAACCCTTTTTACCTGAGTTACAGCCAAATCTGCCACACAGAGCACTGTGCAGCCTGGAAACATCTCTCTGTATGGCGGTGGGAATCTGCCATGCTCTCCCAACTGCCCAAGCCTAGTAGATCTAATCCTGCCATCTTCCCAGGCAGGAAGAGCCAAGCCATGGGCATGGTCTCAGCTACTTCCTCCTGACCCTGAGTGGGTACACAAACACCCAGGCCCACAAATGCTCCATAGCCGGAGTTTGCACCAGTGGCAGGGCCCAGGAAGCCTCGTTTTAAAATTGCGCAACTTTTTTCCTACTGCTATTGATGAGTCAGGAAAATCTCTCTGCCAGCAAACAGCAAAAAGCTGTGTTAAACTCTATATTTGTGTCTAGAATTCCTTTTCAAGCCCTCTCAGGTTTTATATGGAGTTAGTTGACCACATTGAAGGTGCCAAATGTTACAAGGAGAGCGGGGGGCCCTTTGTTTGTCCCGGCCACCCAGCTAGCTTACACCTGAAATAACCACACAGAAATTGTATTAATTAAATCACAGCCTGGCCCATTATCTCTAGCCTCTTACTGGCTAACTCTCACATCTTGATTTAACCCATTTCTATTAACATGTATATCACCACGAGGTTGTGGCTTACCGGGAAAGATTCAGCATGTCTGATCTGGCAGCTCCATGGCGGCTCTCTCTCTCTTTCTGCTTTCTTTTTCCCAGAATTCACTTCTGTCTTCTCCACCTATCAAAGAGCCAAGGCAGTTACTATTTTTAAAAAAGTAACACATAGACAGAAGGACCTCCTACACCAGTGGAAGGGCTGAATGCAGAGAATGGACACAGGTTATGAAAAAGAAGACAAAGCTCTGTGTGTATGTGTGTGCGTGCACACGTGTGCATGTGCATGTGTGTATGTGTGTGCATGTGTGTATGTATGTTGAAGGGAAATTTTTGTTGGTTTTGTTTTGTTTTTGTTTTTCCAAGACAGGGTTTCTCTGTAGCTTTTGAGCCTGTCCTGGAACTAGCTCTCGTAGACCAGACTGCCCTCAAATTTACAGAGTTTTGCCTGCTTCTGTCTCCCGAGTGCTGGGATTAAAGGTGTGCACCACCACTGCCTGACTTTAAGGGAATGTTTAAGCTAAGCACTGAAGTGAAAAGCCCAAGACCAAGTTCTCCACCCAAAGGAGATGTATTTGCCCCAGAGGGACAAAGGGCAGGGAATCAGAGACAAAGACAGGAGATAGAGAATGAGGGAGAAGAGGAAGGGAACAAGGGAGATGGGGAAGGGGTATTTTCCCCCTTGGGAGTGAGCAAAGGACTGCTTCTGGACAGAGAGGTGACAGATATGACCCATGGACAAATGGCAGTTCATAAAGGTAAGAGGGGAAACTCCATGTAAGTATGAAGTGTTTAATTTTGATTGGACAGGTTAATTGGGGCAGCCAAAGAGGGGCTTTTGATTGCCAGACTCAAATACTTTGGTAGTCAGCCTCAGGAGGAGGAAGTGACCAAATGAGGGACTAGACCTTGGTGATTAGCTTTAGGGATGTAATCTAATGGTTTTAGCAAGACAGATGGAGTCGGGAAGAAGGGCAAGGCCTGCCAGAGCCATGTTTGCCATGCTCAGAGCTGCTAGAGTCCCTTCAGAAAGAACATACATTTTCCTAACCTTGGATTCTTGCAAAGAAACATTTAATTGATAGAAAGGCTTCCATGGGTTTAGAATCTTTCTGTATTGGTTGTGATCAGGCTTAAAAAATGATTGTTTAGTTGAATACTCTAGTTTTTCTACTTGAAAATATATTCTGTACTAGGCTGGGAGGTGGTGGCACACACCTTTAATCCCAGAACTTGGGAGGCAGAGGCAGATGGATCTCTTTTTGAGACCAGCCTGGTCTACAGACTGAGTTCCAAGACAGCCAGAACCACATAGAGAAACTGAAAACAACATCATCAAAGAGTCCTTGCTCTGCTGAGTTCAGATCCCAGCAGCCACAAACGCCCGCACTATCTGGGCAGAGACAGGAGATCTCTGGATGCTGCTGTCAGTTTAGCTGCAGGTTCAGTGAGATTGAGAAAGCAGCATGCCTGATGTCCTCTTCTGGCCTCTGCATACCCAGGAGTGGATGAAGGAGCGCATGCCTGTGCAGACACCACACACATACACACACAAACACACAAGTGTACTCTGTAATATGTTTGACAGTTTGGGTTTTTTTTTTTTTTTTTTAGCTAGTATCATTGTAAACCATTCACCCACCAAAGAAATACAAAGGTCTGAGAGATGCTGTTATCTATAGAAGCTGTGATTGGGCTTACAGGAAGAAAGCATATTCATTTTCTCTCTCTTCCTCTATTCTCCCCTCCCTGTCCTGTCCCTCTCCCTTGCTCCTCCCCCGACTCTCTCTCCTTTCTTCTTTTGTGTGCTGGAGATTGAACCCAGACCCTTATGCCCACTTTACCAGTGAGCTGTATGTTCTCCCTGCCCAAAGCCCAGAGAAGATTTGTAACATCTAGAAAGAGGAGTGGTTATGTATGTATGTATGTGTGTATGTATACATGCATGCATGTGTATGTGTGCATTGTGTATACATGTATTGTTTATATACATATGTGTATGTGTGTACATGTATGTGTGTGTATATATGTATGTATATATGTATGTGTGTGTATGTATGTATATATGTATACAAAGTGACGGATTGTCTTGGAAAGTGGAAATGTAAAGCTACAGTCCTGAAGTGAGGTTTGGTTTTAGCATGAAAGAATTGCAGTATGAGATGTAGTCCCTAATTACACCCAGCAGCAGTGTGACTTGACAGTTCACCTGAAAATGAACTGCAAAGAAAGGTTTAATTTAAAAATGGTACTGCTTGACCTCAATAATTGAAATATTAAAAAGCCTCTTAGCAGAGCCCAAATAAATATCTCAGCAGAAGTGCAATAGATATCTCTCCTACAGCCTGTGGCAATAAACTAATGAATGATCATTTTCATTTACTGTTTATATAACTAATGTTCTGTGTGTTTATATATTCTTCTTTTTTTAAGCTGACACTCTAGAAAGCAAATCCAGCAGTGATTCCGCTCTACTTTATAACTTTTGTATGGTAATAAAACTATACAATCACTAGAGAAAATTTGAAAGACAAAAATGTTTCGTTTAAAAATCTCAAAACTTAGATTTTTCCATTAGAGAGACTTCATATATCTCTTTATGAAGTCTTTTAGGAACTCAGAAACTTAAATGATGCTTTGTAATTACACACCTGCATGGACTAAAACATAAGCTGACAATGATGTCTGCTTTGTGGTTGAGAGGATAGCAACACTGGCTAAAGGGAGAGAATAAGCAAATGGGTCTTTGGAAGCACCTACCCAGAACCCCTTCTCCTACATTGTGTGCTGATCGGTAACACCTTATTTTATACCTGTGCAGAAAACACAACTGTGCAAGGTTGCAGATCCATACATCATATTTCATCTCAGTTTTATAGGTCATCTCCATCATAATGTAATTAGTCATCTTAAAAGTAAAAGGCATCAAGTCAAATTGCTTTTATTGTTGGATTCTACCAAACATTTAAAGAAAGAAAAGTAATTCTCCATGATCTCTCCCATAAAACAGAAGCAGAGGGAACACATGCTAGTCCACCCGGCAATGCCACCATTATCCTAACACTGAGCAGACAAAGACATCGTGAGAAAAAGCCTTAAGACCAAAGCTTCTTATGAATGTTGACTTTTTGTTTAACCCTCATGACTGGAGTGATCCTCTGTAGTTAAGAGTACTTGCTGCTCTTGCAGAGGACCTGGGCTCAGATGCCAGCTTACAACTGCCTACAAATCTCGTTCCAGGGGATCTGATGCCCTCTTCGGATTGTCTCAGGCTCTTGTATACATGTGGTCCATATACATACACTGGAGCATAAAATAAATGAATAATTTTATTCAAAAACTAACAAACTGAATCAAATAGTATATAAACCAATTATATACCATGACTAGTAGCATTTATTCCAGGAATAAAAGACTAACTCAGCACTCAAATATCAACATAATCTTCCAAATCAGTTAGGCAAAAAGGAAGAAAAATCTTTAATTCATATCAACGCGTGAAGAAAAAACTATGTGAGGAAACACCCACTCACAATTACAAAAGCAAACAACAACAACAAAACAAGCCAAAGCTCTCCGCAAGCCAAAAATGTTGAGGCGCTTCCTTGACTGGATAAGAACTCCACCAAGCGACCAGCAGGATGGTCAAGAGGGTAAAGGCAACTGCAAACCTGGATTTGATCTCCTGGCACCCACATGGGAGAAGGAGAGAACCAACTCTTGCAGGCTGTCCTCTGACCTCCCCATATGCACTGTGGCAGGCGTACCATCCAGCCACTACAGAGCACAATAAAAATAATTAAATGTGATTTTAAAACTGCTTTTAGAAAAGATATACCAAATCCCTACAGCAAATATGTACTTAAGGGTAGCAAGCTAAATATTTGCTCTTTAAGATTAGGAACAGATACTGCAAGTGCTAGCAAATGTAATAAGACAAGAAAATGAAATAAAAGGCAGAAGGAAGAAAAACTAAACTCCCCATTGTTTTAAAGTGACATTATTTTCTACATGGGAAAATTGAAAAGAATTGACATTCACACACACATGCATACACACACACACACACACACACACACACACACACTCACAAATTTCCAAGAACGAAGAAAGAATTGTAGCAAAGCCTCAGTATGCCCTATTCATACACTTGTAGCAAAGCCTCAGGGTACACTATTCATACACAAAGTCAACCACTTCTATACCAACAATGAAGACTGGAATCTTTAATCTAGAAAAATCCTGAAAAATAATGCCATACAAGCATAGTTAACTGGTCTTTGACAGGATTTTTAAAAGCCTTTCATGTCTGTCTTCTCAGGCTATCATAACGAGATCCATGGCTAGGGAGCTTTAACCATGTAGAGACAGTCACAGATCTAAGGGCTGTGGGTTTGAGATAAGGGTGCCAGTGTGGCTGGATTCTGTTAAGCAAATAAAAGATAAGTTAGAATACTTGTAGAACACATACCTGGTAGACAATTTCTGTAAAACTACACCGGTTCCATTCTGCTCTCTACCCACTACGTGCTGTGGGAACTAAGCTGAAAATTTAAAAACATACACACACAGACAGAGACAGACAGACATATGGGGCCAGGGGATATCCTTGAGACAAGAATGTCCACTTTATTGTGCTCAGGGGCAGCTTATATAGGGCTCTGGCTCTCGGGATCTTTCAGCTGCAGACTCATCAGAACCCACTCCCCTGCCATCAGGGTCTCGTGTTCATAGCAGCTGCAGGCTGCTCAGAGCAGAGGAAAACAAGTTGTTTTCAAGAAATTCGGGGTCTGGTGGTCCGCAGTCCCCAACATATCCCCTTTTCTATATAATTATGGGCGTGGCACAAATATGATAACAATAAGTTGAAAAATGCCCTAGCGAACATAGTCACTGTCCCAAAGTCTCAGCCGGACGGCTCCACCAGGCCGAGCACCGCCTTCCAAAGCCTGCCACTTGCCTTGTACCTCACACAAATTACTGCTCATTTCTTCTTATTGCTAAATAATTTTCCTTCTATGGATACACATAGTTAGATTATTCCTTTACTTACAGGATAGCTCGTTGCTTCCAGGTTTGGGCGACTATGTGTATGCGACAACACATAATTAAATGCCAGCATTTGTGCGGACATAAATTTTCATTTTCTTTGATTAAATGGCCAAGGACATAGCTGCTGGACTTTATGGTAAGAGTGTTCAGGCCTGCAGAGAAGCTGCCACAGTGACTGTACCATTTTACATTCCTACTAGCAGTAAGAATTCCTCTTGTTTCATATTCCTGCCAAGCAGATGATAGTAATATCTTTTCTATTTCAACCTCTTATTAGACAAGCTATGCCCCTCATTTTACTTGGTAATTTGTTAACATGAAATGAATATCTTTTTATATTTTTTTATTTCCATTAGTATGTTTTTATGGAGAAATCAATTATTAATCATACTATTTTATTATTGTTGAGTTTGTTCTTTTGTTTTGTTTTGTTTCTGTTCTGTTTTTTGAGATAAGAGTTCTCTATGTAACCCTGGCTATCCTGGAACTTGCTATGTAGACCAGGCTGGCCTCCAATTCACAGAGAGATCTGCTTCTACCATCTCTCACATGCTGAAACTACAGGTGTGCACAACCAGGCTCACTTTTATTGTTGAGCTGCAAGAGTTCTTTGAATATTTTATATAGAAATCTATTGGGAACTGCAGACCACCAGACCCTAAATTTCTTGTGAACAACTTGCTTTCCTCTGCTCTGAGCAGCCTCCAGATGCTCTAAGTACAAGACCCTGATGGCAGGGGTGTGGGTTCTGATGAGTCTGCAGCTGAAGATCCCGAGAGCCGGGGCATGGCCAGAGTCGTATATAAGCTGTCCCCGAGCACAGTAAAGTGGGCATTCTTGGCATTCTTGTCTCAAGGATGTCCCCGTGGCCCTGTCTGTCTGTCTCTGTGTGTTAAATTTTCAGCCTAGTTCCCATAGCGCATAGTGTGAAGAGCACAGAATGGTACCAGCATGGTTTTACAAGTAGAGGCCTTCAGCGAGATTGCCCTCGGGAATGGTGAGGGTGGATTAAAGATGGGTATGTGTGTTATGTGTGTTTGAGTAAGTCTTTAAAGAGACAGAGTATAGACAGTCAGATTATAAGCCACATAAAGATGGAAAGTGCACAGAGAATTTGGATTATTGTGTTTTCTTTTGTTTTTGACTGGAGAAAGATATTTTATTCTAAGAACTGCTAAAAAAGGTATCTTGACTTTAAAATATGAGTCTAAGGATATGCTTTGGAAAAGAGGTTCTGCTTTTGTTTCCGCAGAGGATGAGAACCTTTGGAATCATTCCAGACTGGTGTGGTTTGATTCACCAAGACCCCCTGATATGTCGCTATGAATACCCCCCAAAGATACAGTGCCCCCAATCAGCAGGAAGTAGTTTACAGAGAAATGACACCCAAATTCCCTAAATGATTGTTTAAGTGGGGCTCAGGAGCCTGCCTGCCATTGTGGGCCCGATGAGTGGCGTGCAGGCATGCAGCCAGTGAGCTTGGGGCCTCTTCCATGATTCCTGAGCATGAGCCGGCTTCCTGGAGTCCCTGCAAGCAGAGAAGCAGCGGCTGGAGCAGAGCTTTGTGAAGGAGCTTTGTGAGTGCGTGCAGAGAGGCCCAGAGGTGGCTGCAGTTCCTGGCTCTTAAAGCACCTTGTGAACTGAAATAAATCCATCTGAGAAGGCTAGACACTATGATTCCTCTGTGTGACAACTTGGGAGACACAAAACCCCAGCAGCACACAAGGATTAGTTATTGGGATGGAGAGAGGAAAGGTGAAGCTCTGGGTATTGGGTGGGACAATGAAACTGTTCTGTGTGGCGTTTCTGTTAGGGTTATGTGGTAGCATGCATTTGTCATTGCATACAGCTCTTCACAGCACCCCAGAAAAGATGCAAACAAATACACTGTGTACAAACTAAATATATATATATATAAATTTAAAAAAATTAAAAGGTGGGGAGTTTCCAAAGGAAAGCAGAATTTTAAAAATTGTATTTGTATTCCAGTATATGAAACAACTTTATGGGGCGGGGAGAGGGAAGGAGGGAAGGAACTCCTGACCCAGTTAACTTTGGAAACGAGGGAAAGCCCTTAGGTTAGAAGCAGAAGCAACCACTGAACAGTGTGATCTAGTGATGCTGTGAGGTTCCGATGCCGCTGGGAGTCAACAGTTGGGCAAGTGGGCTGCAGATGGTGGAAACAAGGGAATTTACAGATCCCTGTGGCCGGTGGTGGATTAAAGTTAAAGAGATTGCTATGAGTCCATATTTGATTCTGGAGATGCAGATGGTTACATGTGGAAATGCTTACAGATGTTTCCGAGTTCATATAAGTGTTGTGTATGCATAGATACATACACATGTATTTCTGTGCTCGTGGTTGGCAGAGGTTAGAAGTGAATAGGTAAAGTGTGTCAGGGACACCCGGAAGTCGACTGAAAAGTGCTCAATGGCCAAATGTGGAGCAATTAGAGCAACAAACTAATGCTCTGGGTTGAGGCTCTCCTGAGGTAAACAAGCCACTGAACAAACACATATGTGGGAGGAAAGACACATCTCCCACACAGAAGAATGTGGAAACATTTATTTAAGCATTCTGCCTTCAGGGAGGTAACCCAAAAGTCACTACTCCCTAAACACAGACTGCACGTAGCAACTTCCTTTCAACGAGAGGCTATGGAAAAGCGTGCGGAGGAGGAGTTCAGGGAAGACGCTTTGCAGGGGAGAAACTGGGCACAGGCTCCCTCTGCCAGGCGGTCCAGGTCAGTGTGAGCCAGATAAGTTCCTGCTTGGAGTGTGCTGTTCATATAAAATGGTGAAAATGGTTTTCTCCTTCCTTTCCGCCCTCCCGCAAACCATAAAGGTGAGGTTTCAGGAGGAAACGATGTCAGTCAGATCCAAAGTTGGGGGCATCCTGCAAAGGAAACAGAAGCGCTGACCCACGCTCCTTAAGGCTCCTCAGGTTCTCCACATAAGTAAAATTTAAAAGAAATGTCAGGGCCAAGAGACACCCTGGGGAGACAGGATGAGAAGTGGATAACTCCTATTCCTGTCCTTGATTCTTCTTTCCTGATAGTTCATCATTGACAATGTAGCCGTGTACGATAATGAATGTACCATAATAGTTACTATGTCAATAACTGAGGGGAATAGTTGCAAGGTGCATGGGAACCCTCTGTACTGGCTTACAGTTTTTGCATAAATATAAAACTTCCTTAAAACAACATTATTTTCTAAAAGTGTGTTACCCAGACTTTTTCGTTCCCACCTGTGACATGACATAATTCCAAGAGACTGTTCATGTGAAATTCGGGGTGAGCACTCTCCCTGTGAACCTCTGCATCCATTGGTTACACCATTACCTCATTGTTGTGTTCAGGATAGGCTTGTGTGTTTAAACACAGGGACAACAGCTGGTGGCACTGTTTTGGGATGTTGTGGAACCTTTGAAAGGCCAGCTCTACCTGGAGGAGGTGGGTCACCGAGGGGTAAGCCCTGTGATTCATGAACTCCATTTTTTTTTTTTGCCCTACCTGTTCCCTGATTCTCTCAGAGGAAAGCAAACAACCTCTTTTAAGTTGTCATCTGTCAAGCGTTCGGTCACATCAACGACAAAGTAACAAATGCAGCACAGGAGGCATTTAGTCCCTTCACCGGGCTACACCGAAGACAGAGTGCACCGAGGGACCTCAGACCGGACACTCCTGACCCATGGTCTGTATGCCTCACCTTTAACCTCAGCTTGGCATCGGTGGCAGGCTGAGGCTTCAGCGCCCAGCACTGGCATTGAGGATCATGCATGTGGACATGGGTTGAGGATCATGCATGTGGACATGGGTTGAGAGGAAGCCTCGGTGGCTTTTCCAGAGCCCAGAGAGGGAAGATCCCAGTGACCAAAGAGTCACTTCACGCTTGAACGGCTCGAACAAGAGCCTAAAGGACAAATATGTTGTTCATTCCCCTGCAAATGAACTGAGCTACGTAAATGAGATATTAAATCGCCATTGATTCTGAGGACTTCTTTTAGTGTTTGGTCCATAAATTATGACCCACGAGAGTTTTAG
This sequence comes from Ondatra zibethicus, assembly GCA_004026605.1. Taxonomy (NCBI): domain Eukaryota; kingdom Metazoa; phylum Chordata; class Mammalia; order Rodentia; family Cricetidae; genus Ondatra; species Ondatra zibethicus. The sequence continues at coordinate 35,199 of PVIU01010371.1, read as the reverse complement.
ATTGTAAAGTTGCCCCATTCCAAACCAAATTATAAAAACTTTCTGTTTTTATAAATGATAAACCCCAGATGTATCAAAGCATGTGTAATGAAAACTATATATAAGGAATTTGTATTTTAAAGAACTTAATAAATTTCTTATTTTACTGGTGTTTCTTGGTCTTATCTTAATGGGAGAGAAGAAAAATGAACACTTCATGCTTTCCCTTTTGATTGCAATGCCGGGAGAGCATGAATTGTCAGGGAAAATGCTTTCCTTGGGCCAATTCTTTGACTAGAGGAGGGCCAGCTGCTGAGATAAGCCTGTGTCAAGCCTACGCGGTCGTGTTGGGTCTTGGATCTTATCTGCCCACAGCAGCAACTGCAGCTTCATAACAAACGAGGTTCAAAGAGCTGCAGCCCGAGTCTGGGCCTCTCCCAAGAATGTTTTCCAAGGGTACCATAGATTTCGTCACTATGTCCATCCCTACTGGAACTCTTTGAAGGCTTATCATCTGCCACCATTTCCTCCTGCTTGGCCCCAGAGCAAGAATCATTTGTAACCATTAGGAGAATGGAATGTGCTGTGTTAATGTGTGTGATACTTACATTTCCAAGACATCCTAAAAGACTGGAGATATATCTCAGCTGTATAGTGTTGGCCTCAAATAAGTTCAATCCCCAATACTGCCAAAATAAGTAATAAATAACTAAAAGATTGGAAACACCCCTCGCGATGACCTTTACAAAGTCTCGGCTTGATCTCAGATTGGAATATTTTGCAACCGGTTTGCATCAGTTACCTCCATTCTCAGTTTCTGAGCAGCGTGGCTTTTACAGCGTGGATGGATTAAACCAGCACCGTTTGGGACATTGAGGTGACAATTAGGGGTTGTTTCTCTCTTTTGTGCAAGAAGATGGTACCGACTCCGGGAAGAACCACAAAGGGAAGCTGGTAAAGACAGATGCTCTTAGGGCTTTCTGATTTCCCTAGAGTAAGATAGGATTCATAGATCAACTGTGGATTTCTGCAAAGAAAGCATAGTTCACATCCTCAGAAAAAAAAAATGCCTGGACTCTATGGTCAGCAGAGCTGAAATAGGGGCCTGCCAGCACGGGGGAGGGGGCCAGAGACTGGTGTGCTGGAAGAGATGGGACCAAAATTCTTAGAAAGCAAGCCTATTGATCCCACTATCTTCTCTGAATCGGGCTCCCGGCCATGGCCTGGCCTGGCTTCTCTCTGACTCCTGTTCCTCCCTGGTCAGGCAGACTCTTCCAGCCTTGCTAGGAGGTGGCTGTCCTTGGCCCCAGCCAGCTCCTGGCTATATGCTCCACACAGCCATCCAGCCCAAAGGGCTCAGCTTTTGGGGAGCTTCAGGTCATCTCAAGGGCCAGAAGTGTCCCATCACTAAAATCACACTTTCCCCCTCCAGTTTAGTAATTTGCTCATTTCATTGTTGATGGGTTTCATCCACAAAGATTAAAAAATAAAATCCAGCGTGGTCTTTCATAATGTTCCATGAGGCACTACACTACCCACTTGAAAGCTCTTCAAGAACTTAGTTAAGAAAGACCTGCTGTCCAACCTTCTCCAGAGCCCACCCCAGGACTCTGAATTCCTCTGGAGAAACCGGAGACACTTGTTTATAAAAATAAGTTTCAAAAGTTATTAACTGCCTAAGCATATCCATACAGATAATCAAGTTAATCAAATGGCATTTACAGAAGGAAAACAAAAAAAAAATCATAGTTACACAAAGACTACAACAACACACGTGATGTTTTTAGAGTAAAAGATTAAAATACATATTTTTATATATGAGGGAGAAAGGTGGCTATGCTCACCACTAAACCACCAATGCCACACCAAATACATATATATACACACATACACAACATACACACACACACATATATATGCAACTGTGTCCCAACATAAGCAAAGTCAAAACTCAGAAAGTATGAATATAAGCATAAATTGATTTATGGGATTATTTTGTTTATTATAATAAAGTTTGTGATAGAAATATATTAGATAGCTCCTATGATAAGATTTAGGTAGAATCTGGTCCCTTCAAAATTAAGTTCACATATTATCTTATAAATTTACTTATAAATTTTTAATTATTTTATTTCAATGTCATTTATTGTCTTATAATTATCTCAATTGTTAGGTTATTTGATTATTTTGATTTAAGTTACTCAATTAAGTATTTTAAATTACTGATTGCTCAATTATTAACAAACAGGGACTAGGGAGATGTCTTGGTAAAGTACTTGCTGTGCAAACATATGGAGAAGAGGGATCTCCAGCGCCTAATGTAAAAACCCAGACAGGTGGTTCACACCCATAATCTCGGCCCTGGGGAAGCGAGACAGCCAGATCCCAGGAGCCTGATGGCTGACTCAGCAAACTCCAGGTTCTGTGGGAGGCCATCGGAATGTAAGGCGGGGAGCTCGTGTTGACATCTGGCCTCCACTGTATATGTGCATGTGTATGTGTAGATAGACCTGTGCCGGCATGCGTGCACATCAGTACATATACAGCACACACATACACGTGGAGAAAAATAATGGGATATACAGGTAGCACGGCCCTTAGCTGTGTGTTTGATCGCTGTCAACGGAAGGACAGAAGAGAAGAGGGGAAGGAGAGGAGGGCAGGAGAGAGAGAAGGGAAGGATGAAGGAGAGAAGGAAGGAAATAAAGGAGAAAAGAGAAGACAAAAGGAAGTACTTTATAGATACAGAAGTCTGTAACCAACTTAAAGAAAAGCAAAACAAACAAACACTTGTATACTTAGTACACAGATAAAGTAATCAAAACCTGGATGGCCCTTGCGCCCCTCTCCTAAAGCATATTGCTTCCTACATTCCTCTGAAACTGTTCCTCTGAATTTTATGTCAGCCTCTCATTTTTCATTCTAACTGATGACCTATGTATTGCCCCAAATAGTAATTAGTGTCACTGAGCTTCCTGGTGCTAGCCATGGCTGTGCGCCTTCTGTCTTTGCTCTCCTGTGCCTTCCGCTGCTCTGTTGTGTGTGGAGACGCCCATCTCACTCACTCTTGCTGATTTATATTAGAGGTGTTCCTAGGTTTGTGCTGATGTGACCGAGCCTGCAATCGATAGATCTCGACATGTCGCTTAAGCCATGTGTGTAGGGAATTCTCTCAGATCGACTCAAGGAGCAGAGCTGGGTAGTAGGATTTTTAGATACATTAAATTAGATTAAAACATCTTAAGTGGCTGCCTCACTGATATTTCTGCAGGCAGAGGCCGAGGGTGCCTGTGGTATCACTTCCTCCTGAGACCCCAAATTCTTTTATTTTGGTATCTTCCAGCATAGTGAATGTGGAATGGTATCCCAGTGTGGTGGCTATTGCCCCTCCGCTCCCCACCCCTCCCCACCATCTCTGGAACTCCACCCCTCCCCACTCCCCACTCCCCACTTCCCACTCCCTACTCCCACCCCCTGCCAGATGGGATTTCTCTGTGTAGCTCTAGTTATCCTGGAACTCTCTCTGTAGATGAGGCTGGCCTTGAACTCACGGAGATCCACCTGCCTTTGCTTTGTGAATTCTGAGATTAAAGGTGTGTGCCACCACTACCTGTAGCTTTTGCTTTTATTTCTCCCATTATATGCTCTTCTTGTATGTTTATGGGCTGCTAAGAACCCTTTGAGTCTCTGCTCTCCTGGGAATCCTCAGTCTATTGATGGCCTGTTTTTCTATGAGGCTGCTCTTCTTCAATGGAGCTCTTGGTGTGTTCTAGAAACGTCCCTGTTATTGCAGTGGTCATCCTAAGTGTGAGGTTTGCCATTTACTTCGTGGTGTTTTCTGGGGGATAGACGCTCTCTGTTTTAAAGTAGGCAGGGCGTTTCTGATGCTACACTCCAGCAGCTTTAGCCTTTGACCTCACACTTCTAAGACCTTCCTTTCATTTGAGCTATATTCTTGTGTCTTGTATAAACAAGGAGTCTGATTTCTTTCTTTTTCCCGCATGGAGAGCTAACTCTCCCAGCAGCGTTTGAATAGTCCGTCCTTTGCGCACTGATCTACAATGCTTTCTTTGTCCTGAGTTATGCGCCTGCCCCCACCCTTGTAATATCCTACATATGCATGTATGTTTCTGCATTCTTCTGTTTATCCCAGAGTTAGCTCCTCTATGCCAGCGTGCCCGTGTATCAGTTACTCATAAGCAGGGAGGGTTAATGATCGTTTTCAGAGTTAAACTCTCAGAGCCTAACACATGTTAAATACTCAGCTATCTTCCTTATCTTCTTAGTACATTTTAGTGCAAAAAGTTTGTCAAAAGTTAATAAACATTTAGTGAAAAATAACCACTTTTTGCACTTGATTTATGTTGCCGTGGCTGTGTGAGATTTAATAAATGCAGCTATTCATTCATTGTCATTGCTTGTATTGGGGTTCTGCAAACAGTGCATGAATGTATGAGGCCTGGCATGCTGAGCACTTTGAACTAAAGAGTATTGGGAGGCCTCCCCTTCCTCCTGTCCCTTCAGCCTGCTTTGCCGCAAAGGGAGTCAGAGAAAGCTGCATTTCTGTTTCTCTAGATGGGAACTAGAACTCCATTCTCAAGAATAAGCTGTAAATCCCAGAAAGATCACTCTCTATTCTACCCTAAAGCCTGTCATCACAGAGGGTTCTTTCTCTGTTCCCATGAAGGAGTGGTACCCAGAGAAGCCAAGAAGAGTCTGAACAGGCAGGCCTTACTCTGTATCTTCTCATCCACCATCATAGCCTTCTGCCCAGCCGCATTTCAACATAGTATGCCATGAAAAATGTGAATGAAGTAGATTTGTTCACACACCTCTCCCATTAGCCCGTTCTTTGTTTTGATGGCCGAGAGATGGGGAGCCTCCCACCCTGTGCTGTCCACAGTATCCTGTAAGTAATGATGACAGGGTTGGTCCCCTCGGTCCACATCTCCAGAAAGGTTTAGGAAGGAAGGCTTTGCTTGGATATTTGCTTGTTTTTCAGATCTGAGGTTTGGGAGACAGTAATGCTGAAAGCCTGAAGAAGCATATGTAGGAAATACACTCACGGGGTTCTCCACAGTCACCTGTATCAGAGAAACCCACAGAAGAGAGGGAAGTGCTACATTGTAAACTGTCGCTGAGAGGAACATCCTTCCATCCTTCGCACTGTTGTTCTTGGACTTCCACAGAATGCTTGAGTCCAGATGTGAACTGTTTCTTCAGAAGCCTCCTTAAACAGCCAGCCCGTTGGACTTTCCGAGGCATTTCCAAACTCTGGCCTATTATCACAACATGCAGGAATCCGAGCTTTCAAAGCACAGCTTTGGCTCAGAACTGGATCAGCAGCTGCAGCAAATATGTGCAAAGGCCCAGGTTCCCGGGACTGGGACGCAGTGCCCTTGTATGGTAAAACTGTAAGCAAGTCGCCTCTCCTCAGTTTGTCAAAGACTCGGCCAAATGTTTTAAAGTCTATGAAATCCTTGATTGTATTCGAACTCATTGGAACTCGATAAGGACATTACAAGCTGGCCACTTGCGTTCTGTTGTAAAATATTACAGATAAGTCTCCAGTTTTATTTTTTATTTTAATGCTCACTGTTGTTTTTGACAGACTCTTTGTATCCCCAGACTGGCCTTGACCTCTGGTCAGTCTTCGCACCTCAGCCTCCCACGGACTGAGATTCCAAGTGTCTCCAGGCCATGCTTTATTATTATTATTATTATTATTATTATTAATTCTTCTACCAGTGCTTTCACACTGCTGGCTTTATTTTACATTTTATGCTAGTTATATCATGAGTCCTTGAAACACTAATAAAAAAAAACCCTTTCATCAAAATATTGTACACATACTGTTTGGTCTTTTATTGAGAGGTTTCATTGTTGCCTGGGAAACTGATACTGTGCTTTCCCGAGGATGGAGAGAAGCGGGGGGGGGGGGCCTCTCAATATATTGAGGGCCGGAAGAGGGAACTTATGGGGAAAAGGTTTGAGTTATACCACACTTACTGGACATAAAGAGTGTTCTGTTGGAGAAATACCAGGCAAAGGCAGAGATGGTAATGATAAGAGACTGGCCGCCATGGGAAGGTTGTTTTGCTCTGAGTAGAGGGACATTATACTCATGACCTTTTTTTTTTTTTTTTAAGACAGGGTTTCCTGTAGCTCACGCTGGCTTCAGAGCTGCTTTGTAGTCAAAGATGACCTCAAATCCCTGCTCCTCCTGTCTCTACCTCCCCTGTGCTGGGACTGCAAACCTGTGCCACCACACCTGGCTGAATAAGACACTGTGATTTGTTAGGAGGGTCCAATCAGAAGAGGCACATAGACAAGTATGCAGTTTTCCACTGGGTGGAATGCAGTGGACTCCAACAGCAGACTGTTTCTCTGTCTGTTTGTATCACATAACAAATAACACTGGAACAGATAGCATGGCGTACTGGACTTCAGCCTCATAGAGCCTGTGCTGTCAGTCCAGGCTGAATAATGAAGATGGTTTATAGCAAACAAGTCTATCCAAAACCTTAAAACAAAACCTTACAAATGTTTTAAATTGGCTTCCAGAGACATACTGAATTCCCTGCTTTTGCTACTGTGACAGGAATTTGGTTCATATAGAAATTCTTTTTTAAAAAAGTTCAGTCCTCTTTGCTTTAAAAAAAATTCATTGACTTATATTATTTATTTATTTATTTATGCAGCCATGTGGCTGTTGTGTATTTGGTTCACGTGCCTGTGTGTGCCCCAGCCTGTGAAGACCAGATGGGGTGTCATTCCTCAGGTGTTTGCTTTGTGTGTGTGCCTGGGAGTTTCTGTGTGCACACACACATGTGGAGGTCAGAGGTGAATGTCATTCTTGCTCCTTACCTTGTCTTTTGAGATGGGGCCTCTCACTGAATTCAGGACTTGCCATTTGACTGGACTGCCTGGCCAGCACATTCTGGGGCCTTATTCCCTGTGCCGTGGTGACAGACATGCACACCCACACCTTGCTCTTTCACATGGGTGCTGGGCGGCTGCACTTGGGTTGTCGTATTTGCACAGCAGGTACTTTAGTGGAGTCCCCCTCTCCTGCCTTCTTTGAATCGCGGTCTCTTTATTGGCCTGGAACTCCAGAACGGGTTGACCGGCAAGCTCTAAAGGTCAGCCTGCTTCCAACTCGCCAGCGTGGTGGCTCCAGGTGTTTGCCATCTCACCCATGGCTCTGGGGAGCAAATTCAGGCCGCCATGCTTGTGGCAAGCACTTTACCCACCAAGTCCTCTCCCCAGCCCAATCTCCTTCCTCTCAAATTTGCCAAGCGGGTGTACAATGGTCAGGTAATTCAGAAGGAAGGCCTAGTGATAGCAGTGCAGAAAATTCCTCTGGGCAGTATGCTGTGGCCTTTCCATTTAGATCTTTCTAAGTCCTGTCCCAGTTATTGACTGACCTGAGGTGTCAGCTGATCCTTCTATTTCCAAAGACCCCTCCGTTCAGAATAGAAACCGGCATGGCTAGAATAGATGTAGGAAATCTAAGTCTGTGGAGCCTCAGACTGGCACTGGAGCTCCGCATTTCCCTCCCGCGGCTCAGCGGTCGTCATTATGACAGCGATCAGCAGCTGCAGAAGTCTCTCACGATCTTTCTGTATTTAAGAGAACTAGGTATGTGCTGTTCTAGCTTCTGGATTTAGACAGAAGTGCAGTGACTGATTATCTTGCTGAGGGTTAGGGACCAAGAAATGAATGACAGTGCTGGCCATCGCATGAGCTCCTGCTATTTAGTGCAAGAATGCCCTACGTGGTAAAGAAACACGGCATCAACTCCCCCATTTGAGTTTCCCGTTTGCTTTGCCAGGCAAAGGCACATCCTACTGCAGGCAGGCAGGTCTCTGCCTTTCTGGCTGGTGGGAATTCTCTTTGCTTACTCGGCCTTAGCCCCTGGTTAGTTTTCTCTGGTCTGAGTCTAAGCTTCTGCGTCCCATTTTTCCAGGTGCTTATTTAGTTCAGTCAGTTCATAACAATTTATTGCCATTTCTCAGACTCCCGCCTCTCTATCAAACTGCTGTTGGTTCTTTCATGGATGATAATCGCTGAACGTTTTCACATACCCTGAGTGAATTTTGTGATAATGTGGTAAAGTGTGGGTGAGACCAGGCATGGCTGCCAAGGGTCCTGGCCAAGAGACCCCGTCAGTGGCACTGTAAAGAACATCTGTGGGTACGCTTAGCTCCCACAAAACATCTCAGCCTCTGAGTGAACAATGGAAGTACAACAGCTGGACCCTTTTGGCGGGGACTCTCTCTTCCACGAGATCTTCTGCCTTCCCATTCCCATCGTCAGAGTTCAGGCTCCTTGTTGGTTCCTGTCCCCAACGTTGCTCTACCCAGTAGAAAAGGGTGTTTCTAAATGACAGAAAACAGTGTTGGGTGCTACTGCAGACGTGAATGCCACCTGCTGTAGGAACGTCAAAGTGTTGAGTACCTTCTGAGAGATAAGGTAGCCTTTGCTGAGAAGGCCATTGTTGGACTGGGTCTAGAACCAGAGATGAGGCCTACTCAGAGAAAAGCCAGGCCGTTTTAAGTGTTTGAAGGAGAAAGGATGTATCAGACTCTCCACAGAGCAAGCAGGTCGTCGGTGTAACTGGAACTCAAAGTCGAACGGGAAATTTGGGACGTGAGGCCATGAACTCCAGAGCAGAGTGACTGTGCTTTGTCCCACTTAAGGAAAAATAATGCAGGTTCATGCATCGGGCCTGCAGCACGGCTCTATCTTTTCCTTTGGATATATCCTTGTTGTTGATCAAGATGCCTGACTTGGGGATGCTATGAAGGGGTTCTGCAGTAGTCCACACCAGAGGTGCCCAACTGTGACTGGGGAGCAGAAAATTAACATGAAAGTGGAGGGTGCTTAGCTGTTAGCTCCAGAAGGCAGGGAGCATGAGGCGCTCTCTGCCCCTTCCTTCCAACCTTCCTGCTTATCCAGTGCAATAAGCCCACTTGTTGCTCCCACTGCTGGTGGATACATAGAATTATCAGGAGGTAAGTAAATAAAAATGCCCTTCCTCATCTGCTTTTTCATATACTAGTTTTTCTTTGATTCATTTTGGTCATCAGAAGAGAATACCAATATTTTAATAGATGTGTGTGATTTGCCCCATTTCAAATACAAAGCTCTGCACTACAGAATACTTACAGGTTTTTTTTGTTTTGTCTTGTTTTATATTTGTGGGTGTGTGTGTGTGTGTGTGGGTGTGTGTGTGTGTGTGTGTACACTTAAGTGCAAATATCCTTGAAGGCCAGAAGAGGGTGTTGGCAAGCTGGAGTTAAAGGGGTTTTGAGCTGCCTAACAGGGGTGTACCTGCTGAGCAGTCTCTCCCACCTGCCCCAATTACTACATTTTAAAAGCAAGTCAATTTATAGGCATAGAACTAGTAAGATTTCCAAGAAGTGCTTTTTAAAAGTAACAGAATACATGATAACATGTTAAAAGGGAGAAAAAGCACAGATCAAAGCTATATTTTTATGTGTAGAATTGTGTATATGCATAGAAAAGTTTGAAATGAAACAACACAAAATGGTTAACAGTGATTACCTTTTGGGGACCCAAGAGTGGCAGGGATCATCGCTCAGTTACTCTTTATTTGGGGAATAAACAGATGACTCGCAGTTAAGAGTGCTTTCTGCACTATAGTGAGGACCCGAGTTTGGATCCTAATTCCCTTGACAGGGATCAGACGCCCTCTTCTGGTCTCCATAGGTACCTGCACACACATATGTACATATGCTTCCATAGACACACACATGTATGTATACTAAAACAGCTTTTAAAAACTTACTGTTTCATTGTTTTATTATGAAAGGAGAAGAGAGAGAATATAACGATGAAGCAAGGCAACCCAAAACAAAGTCTTCTCAAGACAGAAAAGTCTTCTTTGGAGCATGCATTTATCAAGGGCCAACGAGATCAGAATGTCTTTGTCTAACACTGGAGAAGGACTAGGTTTCACAAATGGTTTGTTTCATATTACAGCTGTTAAAGTCGTGAGCAGCATTGGAAAGCCATGAGTCCAATACCCTATTTTAAACTAGAAAAGTCCATATTGCAGCCTGGGCCAACAGTTTAGAATCCTGTGCACCTGGTATTTCATTTCTAAAGCAGCAGAAAAAAGACTTGCCTATAAAAAGGAAGCCAGGGAGACACAAGATGTGTGTAAGTAGCTGACCTCTTCTGAGTCTTATATAAATATGATATGATATGTCCTGGTAGGCTGTCCATGTATAGGCACATACTAACAAACATTGTGAGCACCTTACATGTTGTTTATCAATTTTAAATGTGCAAATTATTACTTAGGACAATCTTACAAAATTCCTGGGTCAATATTTTAAAAAAATCAATACAATCAGTACTTTGAGATTTTTATTTCAAAAAAACCTCCTTTCGGATTTAAATGGAATAGACAACCGTGGTTTTTATTTCTTAAACTCACAGTGGTGCCCCTTGGAAATCGCTCAGTCATAGCAGCTGTTGTCTAATTAGGTGAAAATGATCATCTAAGAAAGTCTATCAGTTGTTATAAAAGCAAGATGTTTATAATCCAAGCATCTTTCCAGATGCCGGTGAATTGCTGGCGAGCTGGAGCTTAGCTTTCCACCCTGACAGAGTTTTAAAAGAGGTCAGGGTGCGTTTTACCGTAGCGTCTAGCTATGTGAGTTTATTCAGGCCTTGGCAGGCATTCCTGCACACTCAGGCCAATCAATGAATCAACTATTGTGGGCCAGCTCTGCTCTTAGCTGCTAAGAGATTTTTCAAGCATACTAAGGTTTTATTCTATGTGGTCTAAAGAAAAGGCAAAATGTATTAAACCTTAAAACGTCTCATCTTTCTTAAATTAGTAATTAAAACTTTCCCAGAGATTTAATTGGGAGCAGTGGAAAGTCTACCGACAGCTGGGAGATTTTTGCTTGGGGAGAAGAAAATGGCCCGCTCATAATACCTTAGGAAAAGAAAACCAACATGTGTAGAGGAAATGGACTATCTAAGAAGTGAACACAGCCATAGAAAAACTCAGCAACGGAGGTCTAAATCCTTAAAGGAATATAATGTATTTGTACTTATGTTTCAAATGAAGATTTTCTTTATTTTTTATTAAATATAATATGATAGCTCTCCTTTTATCTATCAACTTCCTTTGCGATTTAGCATATTATATTCAGCCTTTGGTGTGATTGGGTTTTGAATGGAAAACATCATAAGAGTGTTGTTTTCCAACTGCTTCTTTATAAATATAAATAAATATGAAATAGTTTGTTTTATAATGACAATGCATTGGATACTTAATAGAAATTGCTAAGAGAGTGGATGTTTAAGTCTATGAGCTGCAAATAAATGGCAAATATATGAGGTGATACACATGTTAATTAACTTGATTCAGCCACTCCATAAAGCATAGATGTATTTTAAGGCATTTTATTGCCCATAAACTTAATTTCTGTTTCTCAGCTTGTAAAAAAGTAAACCTTAAAATATAAAGTTTATTGTATTCTGTATAATCTTTAATAAATGTTGGTAAATGCCTGGCAGCTGTTGTACTGATCATCTTTGTGAACTTGGTAATGATTTCATGATGTTGAATTTGCTTTTCTTAATGCTGGAAGCTAAAATTTTATTCTGATGATTTAAAAGGGATAATGGGAAATACCAGTTTAAAAATGAAGATTGAGTGAAATGCAGCCTAACTTACAAACAAGATGTTTGGGAGCTGGAAATGTGGCTCCGTGGTAGAACACTTGCCTAGATATGGCCCAGCACCACACACACATGCACACACGAGGTCAGAGCTAATGATGATATAACCTTCCTGTGTCTTTTTGTTGTTGTTGACCTGACAGAAGCTATAATCATCCCCAAAAAGAGGTAACCTCAATTGAGAAAATATGTCCATGCAGCATATCTATGGATGTATCTTTGGAACATTTTCCACATTAATAATTAATGTGGGAGTGCCCAGCCCAATATACACATAGCTACACCCTGGGCAGATGATTCTGGGTTATAAAACAGAAAGCTGAGCAAGTCATGAGGAGCAAGCCAGCAAGCACTCCTCCTAAAACTCTGCTTGAGTTCCTGCCTCCAGGTTCCTGCTTTGAGTTTCCTGCTCTGCCTTCCATTCATGATAGACCATGATCAAGACGTGACCCAAATCAACCCCTTCCTTCCCAAACTGCCCTTGGGCATGATGCTTCACTGCAGCAATAGAAAGCAAGCTAAGCTGCTCCTTCCCCTCTACAGTCTTTAGTTTCCCAAAATGAAATTGTGTTTCTTCTAAGCCATATCAAGCATCCTAAAAGGAACTTTCAAGATGGAATTTGGGCCTTGGAGTGACACAAGCCTAGGTGCTACAAATGCTAGGTGCTGCTCTGGGGTCCCACTGTGTAGGCCCCTTCAGTGGGTAAACACATGGTCACAATCCCAGGTAGTTACAGGATTCAGACGCGGAACCTCAGTAGCTGCAGGATGAGTGTCGGTGCTCTGCTTGTCTCAGATTGCCACAGGTTCATGTCAACATGCCTGTACACGTCAGAGGTTCATGTCAACACGCCTCTGCATGTCAGAGGTTCATGTCAACATGCCTCTGCGTGTCAGAGGTTCATGTCAACACGCCTCTGTGTGTCAGAGGTTCATGTCAACACGCCTCTGTGTGTCAGAGGTTCATGTCAACACGCCTCTACACGTCAGAGGTTCATGTCAACACGCCTCTGCATGTCAGAGGTTCATGTCAACACGCCTCTGCGTGTCAGAGGTTCATGTCAACACGCCTCTGTGTGTCAGAGGTTCATGTCAACACGCCTCTACATGTCAGAGGTTCATGTCAACACACCTCTGCACCTCAGGGGTTCATGTCAACACACCTCTACATGTTCACAAGAGCCCTGTTTCTTTCAGGTTGGCAGTGTGAGTGTTCTGTCTCTGTTTCATTCTGACAGACGTGTTTGAGTCATGGTGAGGATGTCTGCTACATGTGAGGGTTCTGGACCTGAAGGAGTATCACACCTACACTCTCTCTTCTGCAGAGAACAAGATACTGGTGACTCTTGGGTTCTTGCCTCCCTGCTCTCCTAGATGTCCTTATGGATGACCTCACCTTCTCTGGAGACTTTTGTCTCAACAATAACTCCAGCCACCGTAGTTGTGTGGCAGGGAAGCGACTGAGCCTTGGTTCCAGTCTAGTTGCTGTGAATACAGCGTTGTTTTTTTTAAGACCATAAATCAAGCCTAGCGAAAACTAAGGAGTGACCCCACTTATACAGGCAAGCTTCTGAACACCTGTGTTTGCTCAAAGGCCGAATCTCCACGTCTGTGTTGATAACCAATGGTGCACACCCTTTAGACACCTGAACACCCATACTTTTGCAGTACGTTTTTCCCATTGCGAGTCTCTGGGAAAAGCCAGAACTGTTCCTCTGGTGTTCGACTGTTTCCCTCTGTGATCTTAGAGACGGTTTAGATTCATCTTTTGGGCAGTCTTTCTTATGGTAGGCAGTAGATCAAGTGAAACAACACCTCCCGAACCACCTAACTAACCCGAAGGGGACAGCCAGCATATTTGCTCGCAGAGTAAACATGAAGTAGGCATTAGCTAGTCCTGACACAGAACTCCGTAGCCTCTGTATAGAAAAGGAAAGGCCTCATAAATGCTTGTGAAAGAGGGAAGGAGACAAGAGAATAGGGTGGTGAGTTATAATGTCGACCTGATTTATCCTCATTAACTTTACTTGTGGGTCATAATATCTAATTCTTAAAGGTTCATAAATTGGAATTTTGTTGGGAGAAGGCTGAAAATAGTCCAGAAACTCATCGTATACTGGTTACAATATGGTGATATTTTCTTCAGAGCCAGGAGTTGAGCCCAGCTTATCCTTAGCTAGGCAAGTGATCTCTCACCAAGCTTCTTCCCCGGCTCTCCTTTCAGTTTCTTTAACAGGGTCCCACAGTCTCAATCTCTTGCCCAGGCTCACTTTGAACTCACTCTGTAGCCTAGAAAGGCCTTGAACTTGCCTTCTTCTGGGGATACCAGGTCTGTGCCCCCAGGCCTGACTTATTTTGCAAGATGTCTTTAATTTACTAAAGGCATTAGAAGACGAGTGTAGTTAGCATAAGATCTAGAAGTCGTGTGTTGACTGGCATGTTTTACCTACAACAGTTACACTGTCGTGCACTCCTCGGTGGGTACAGTCAGTCAGTCTCTGGCAAAAATGAAGCAAAAGGGAAGCCAAAGGAAAGGAGTTTGGGGTTAATGGCTGGAGAATGTGTTTCCCTAAGTAAAGAGAATCGTCACTAAGTGACTTAAATTGCGGTGCTGGGATTGGACAAGGGTTCTCCATGGAACAACTGAGGAAGAGAGAGAAGGAAGGCGAGGGATTCTTGCTTTCTAAATCATGGCTCAGAAATGTGTTATAGAACACCAAGGACGGAAAAGCCATTACAGAGAGTATAAAGAAACACTTGAGTCTCCAGTGCCATCGGACTCTTGGATTTGGTTTCCGCAGACATGCTCTTATATTCCCACAAGTGTCTGGAAAATTGACTCCTGGTTTTTGGAGTTTTTTTTTCTGTCTGGAGGTGCAGTGGTGTTAGTTGTGTTTGCTGCACAGCTCACCCTGGGTCAGAGTGTTCTACAGTCACGAGCGGATGTTCAAACAGGGAGTCTGTTGAAAAGATTGCGAAGGGACTGCTTCCCCAAGGCAGTTTTGGATGGCAGTTTGATGGCAGTCAGCTATGGTAAGGACAACTGAAGCCCAGCAATACGGCCTTGTCGCCTGTGGTTGTAGACAAAGTTCACCTAGACGCTCGCTGTGAGCTGCTGTGGCAACCTCTCAGTGAATTCTAAAATAGAAGTTATTGAATGCTTAATACTTGTGGGTTCTAATGTTGATCTGCGCTTTGAGTTATGAATTGCAATATGTAGGGGGAAATTCTATCAAACCTGGGCTTGTCAAATGTTTTAAAAAACTATTGTAGAATAATTTCTTAACCTGTTACAAGTAGCAGAAGAAAGCGAATAGCTGTGATTTTTGAGATATATAATTGCTTTGTATCAATAGATGTTCTCTTACTGTTAACAGATATATTGCTATAATTTAGTAGTTTTTGCCAAGAGTACATTGTGTATCCATTTGTCAGTGATCACACAGAGTAAACTAGATTTTACATCTTCCACCGAGTGAATTATTTTTCTGGTAAACAACTTGATACAAAAGAGAGTGAAACATTCATAGATTTTTTAACAGCTATGCTGTCCAAAATAAAATATAAACTGACTTAATACATAATTCAGCATGAGGGAGGGAAGTAGATTTTTTTTCTGACAGAGTGTAGATGTGATTCTTTCCTTTTGAGGGCAGCTTGTTTATTCCCCCTTAATCACTGTAGAACTGAACCACAGCCAGCCTGAGGAGCCCTCTGCTCTGACTGTTTTATGCTGTATTGACTAAGAAGCAACTTGGGAGTTGAAAAATAGATCCATATTTGAGTTTCTGACCTGAAATGATTTTTTTTAAGTAGACTGCTAAGAGTTCCAGTTGATAAACTGTGAAAGCCCCAGGCCACTGTGCCTGGAAATGAGATTCCTGAAGAGCCAAGCTCAGGGATGCTGAGGCAGCTCTCGCAGGAGCAAGCCTTTGAGTACATCTTAGGTGCAGTGTGTTTTGCACGTTTTGAATGGTTCTTTTCAGATAGTTCTTGGACGCAACTTGAATTTCATTTTCCTTCCTCCCTGCTCTGTGATTTGGCTTGGTAAACTTAGGTGTTTACATGTCCAAGGGAAAAATTCCCTCAGACTCATTCTTGTTACTCACCAGAAAACCCTAAGCAGGGGCAGGGAAAACTCCCAAACCATGGCCAATATACACACACATCCTTCTTATCACCAGGAACCGACACTCCCCCGTGGGTATGTACACAGCTCTCTTAAGAGAATGGGTGTCTGATGGGGTTAAGTTAATGTTATTGGAGCAAAAAGAGAGAGAGAGAGAGAATTCTGAGAATATTTTTATTAGATATTTTTATTAGCTGTGTTTTCTAGTCATGGAATTCAAGGTGTGTGTGTTTCACAGGAAAGCAAAGCCACACAGCAATTTTATTATTTGTACATGAAATGCTAGAGCCCAGAAGAAACCCTAAGGTAATCTGCAGCAAAAACAGTGTAGGAAGTACACGCATACTGTCTTTGAGAAAATGCTTTGCTTTAAAACAAAAAATGCCAAGCACTCTCTTTGCCATAATCTTTTAATTGAGAGAGGAAAAGATCACACACATGGGGGGTGGGGAGGACATGTTATAAATGTGCCAAACACCTTGTGAAAACTGTTTTCTTCAGGTAAAATAATAATAGTACACTTTAAAACAATATGTGTATGTATGTGTGTATATCTTTGTGTGGGTATATGTGTGTGAATGCTGGTGCCTGCAGAGGCCAGAAGGGGGCGTCAGATCCCCCTGGAGGTAGAGCTTTATGCAGTTATGCACCCCCTGACATGAGTTCTGGGGAACAGAGTCTTCTTGTATAGGAGTCGTGCATACTCTTGGCCACCAAACCTCTCTAGCCCTTAATAGCGCACTTAAAAAATGAGCATATAACTAAGTATCTGATTCTGCAGCTGGATGGCAAATATTTTAAGATATCTCAGGTCTGTTTCTTTGTAAATTCAAGGAATTAAATTCCAGCTCTGTGCTACTCTTTTTCCTTGCGGTAACTGTTAGCTATGGTATTCTGCATAGTTTAGTCTTTATCCGATTTGTTCAGTCATGCTCCAGTGTTCCCAGAAAATGGATAAATCTAGGTAAATGAAGGAAACATCAGTAATGAAAGGTTGGACTTTCCCTAAGTTTCTAGGTCTCGTTGTAGGCTTCCCTCTAAAGAAGGAAGCTTTAGGTAGCTGTAGACTGATGGAGAGAGGAGATGCTTCTCAGATTTTAATGCTAGCCTGTATCAACACAGGACATCATCATAGGTCCTTACATGCCATTTCTAGGAGCACCAAAATCTAGTGGTGAGCCAGTCTTCATTTACTGTCCTGAGAAGTATTAGCATTTTCTACTCCAGTGTGCTTTGTTGTGTAGATAAAGTTTGAATACCCCAGATGTCTGCATATTGCATCTTTAAAAGATGTGATCACATCACAGATCTGGGTTAAATCAAATCTCTGGTTACATTTTTATGTTTTGCATTTATGCACAAGCATAGTGCATCTTAGAAGGATATATAAAGTATAAGGGCAATAAATCAAAAAGATGGACAAAGAGATAAAATGAATTGCCCTCAGAGCCAGGAACGTGACTGATGACACGCAGGACCCACACACTGTTGTAGGTGCATTTTGAGTGACAGATAGAGGTGGCCTTGGCGGTACTGGGCAGACCCAAACATCTAAGCAGATCAGTTCCTGCTGGGGTAAGCAGCAAGTTGGCAACTGGGAAGAGAGGCAGATTCTCAAGGAAGCAGCTGAACACTTCCAAAGCCTTAACTTTCCATGGGCAAACTGTCTGCCCTCAAACTCTGTCTCTGTGTAGTTCAAAATGTACTAGATGAACAGCTGGGAGCTAAAGCTAAGGGTGAAATGACGGCAGTAAATAGTGTTCCTTCTTGGCCCAAAGCTAACAAAAGCTAAAAGCTAAACATGGGGTGATAAAATTCATGTTTAGTCATCGTCTATCTAACATATCTGTTGTGAGTTTTGAGTCCCACAGAACATCCTTTGTCTGACAGCAAAGTTAAGTGAGCAGTGGTAGGTTCAGGTTAGTTCTTCCTCTGTTGACTCTAGGAAGTGGAGGATAGTTTTCACAATTAAGGTTCTGAAGTGAGTTCTTTTCCTTTTGATTTGTTTTTGAGGCAGGGTCTCACATAGCCCCAGGCTGGCCTCAAACCTGCTGTGTAGCTGAGGGTGACCTTGAGCTTCTGATTCTCTTGCTTCTATCTCTGGAATGCTGGCCCGCCAGGTGTGTACCTTCACATCTGGTGGTACAGATATGTGCCGTTGAGGATTGAACTCAGGGCTTCATCCATGCTGACAAGTCTTCCCGTATCTCCAGCCCAGTTTTCACGCCTACCTCAATAAAAGCCTCACCAGATGAAGACTTGAGGTGACCGGATTTTTGTCCTTGTCTGGTTCACCTACCATGCTCCTCCCCCTGGACATACTTAGCTTCCCCCTATGTTCTCTTTACCTTCCCTCTGCCTCTGTTTGCCATGGTTGTCTGGGAAGGTGTTTTTTTAGGAAGTGTCCCTAACCTTAGACCATCTCACCCAAGGATCAGGTGGTTTTCCAGTCCTCTAGGAACGTGACTGAGAAGATACACTTAACCTGAAGTTCTCGGTGGCATCACCTCCTGGGGACTCCATGGACAGTGTATTCTGATGTAAGCCATGGTACCTATTATATTTTTACATTTGGAGCAATTCTCTGAATTCCAGATGATAGCGCATGAACCCTCCGAATTCAAGTGTATGTTTTATAATTTCTGGAAGAGTAGACTAGGTTTTTGGGCAGCCTTCCTGGGTTGTTTTGATAAATAGTTGTAGTAAACTCAAGATTTTATTTGGAAGTGACTGACACACGGTGAAATAAGGCCAAGCTTTGCCAATGTACAGGATGGGAGGAGTCCTTGAGCCCCCTTGAGCACACACACGAAGATGTAAGCCGTCGTGGCCCTACTGTTCCGTTTAACAGAACTGGCATAGTGGCGGTCTCAATGGAATTAACCTCAGTAAAACAGCCGCCCAGGTTAGGCAGTGACAGCTGATTCAGCTCCAAGGTGACTCTCCATGCATGATGCACCCAGGCACTGAACTAGCTTAATGAACAAACACTAAGAATACTTTGATTTTAGGATTGTTCATTATTTATCGTAGCCTTGGCTGCCCTGAAACTCACTATGTAGATCAGGCTGGCACTGAACTCACAAAAATCCACCTGCCTCTGCCTCCTGAGTCCTGGGATTAAAGGTGTGCAACAGCACACCTAGCATTGACTTTAAGATATTTTACATGAAGCCTCCTCCCCTCTTTGGGCGATATCAGATTATAAATTTATCTTCTGGATCCATTTCTAGTGAGGGGTTCTATGTTCATAGTGAACCCTGGGATACACACTGCAAAACTGCTTGAGCTGGAAAGCGTTCTCTTCCTCGAGGCCAGCAAAGTCACTCAGAAGAGGAGAAGCTGAGCATCTCTGCCTTCGCTTTGTATCTGTTTCTTTAAGTCACTATCATCGGGTTTTACGGTGTCCTGTTCCAGTCCCTTAAATGTCACCTGAAGTTCTCCAGTTAGTACCCTGTATCTGCAATCACCTCGGAGCCTAGGAGTGGCAGTTCCGACTGGTAAACACCTTGATGACAGGAAACCAGCCTTGCCCCCCCTTCCCCTGCGAGCATCAGTTAGCTGACAGGCCACTCGGCAAAATGAGGGCAATTGTCCGTGGTGGTGAGGCAGCGCCATGGCGCAGGATACTTTGCTCTCTTCAAGCAATACGGATTTCTTATTGAAATCTTTGAATATATTGAAGAGCCACGGTAGGAAGACTAAATTGACCAGACTGTCTAATTATGCATAGCTCTTACCCTGTTCCAGTCCTAACTGTATTTAAGCTCAAATCTCATGGCGATACCTTAACGATGGACTTGAGTCACTAGATCCCTCTGTGCATTCCTGGTCCCTGTGTGCCACAACACCCCATCTCCTTTCTCACTCTTCACCTTACTCCCTCGTTAATTGCCACAGCGACCAGTCTGGTCACTGAGACTCCCTAAGCCGAGACTTGACCCTGAAACTCCAGTAACAAGGTGGATGTACAGAACCTTTTCGTATTGATCTTTTCCATCTTCATGCTCACTTCAAGTCTGACACACCAGAGTGAGGTTCAGATTCCATAAGTAGGGGTGTGGTTCCTGGGGTCTGCCCCTACTTCTCGTACTGACCACAAGTTTGCACTTCTGGCGTTGTTTCTGTGACCGCCTGGTGGTGTTCAGTAATTAGACTGGATCACAGGTTCAGGAAAACACTGTGCTTACATTTACCAGTTTATGATCAAGGATACAACTTAGGACTGGCTAAGGGGAAATGACGTGTAAGAAACTATGGAGATGAGCCGGGATTTCCCTGCTTTTTCTGGATGAGTTCCCTGGAACTCATCAAATCGTACTATTGAATATTTGTCACAGAATGTAATCTCTAGCCACCACCCCCCTTTTCCTGGAGATCACTGGGCGAATGTCCACACTCCAATCCTACAATCAGTTGGTCTTCTGACCAGCTCCATTTGAAAGCAGGGCCCCCATCCGGCCAGCTATAAATCAAGTGCAATGGAAGAAGGCTTGTTAAGAAAAACAAAAGACGCTTATCACTCAGGAAATCCAAGGGTCCTTAGGAACTCTATGCCAGGAACTGAAGGCAAAGGCCAATTTAAAAAAATATATATTATACTAAGACTGCTGAATTTTATACTACCTATGGAAGAAAATAACACATCTCTTGAGTCCAGAAGTGGTTCAGGATCAATCAGAAAGAAGTTAAAAAGACACGGAGCCAGACTATGTCCACGGTCTTTTAGTCTTTTACACTCTCCCTTTCCTCTCCCTCCTAAAAGAGCGATCTACACAGAAGGTGGGAAGTGGGGGCCTCTGTCTCTGTCTCCTTGAAGCAGAGCATTGCAGGGGATTCTCCTGGTCCTTCATGCTCAGAGATGTTTAACATCACGAGAGAGCCACTCGGAGTGGGTGGGCAGGAAGTCTCTGCTGTTTTCTCTGCCCCTGTTTCCTGGTGCCCTGTGGAATGGCTTGGAACAGGAGAGTTGACCACAAAGGTACCATTGGGTTGTTAGGTCAGCTTTGCCTTGCCAGAAGATTGGGCTATGCTTGATCTACACAGAAATAGACCTTGGTCTTTCTTCGTCTTGGGACAGTTTGGGGCTTGAGCTAAGGATATATAAAGGGCATAGTCCTTTCTTTTTATTTTAATTCAATATAAAATTGATTTGAGTTTCTTCTTTTAAGCAATAAAGATGTTCTTAAGATCTTCTAGAAGTGTCAAGTTTGACTACACATTCTTTTCATTATTACTGAGTTATGTGACATGGTTGTAAAACAATTTGGGATATTTTACTAATTGCCATCCCACTGCCTGGAATCCCCGCCCTCTTCCATTCCTTTTGTGGGAGTGGGGCTGATTGCACCTTCAGCTAGAATGTGAGATTGCTGGCGTCAGGAAATTCATTTGAATCCTTTCTGGGCTGTCACTCACTCATCCTTGTCATTCACTCCACAAAAGCCTGTTAGCATCTCCTCTTTGGTACACACAGTGCCACACCCACATGCTAACTGGTAAGGTAGCCATTGTGATACAGCCATCAACCTGTGCACTGAGCCACAGTCTATAGCAAAGAGAGTACCTGGAAGAGGATTTCAGGCAGGTAACGGAGCCTCCCACAGCACAGCCACTCAGCCCACATCTGTCTGCCGAGTGGGTGCACAAACCAGCAGTGAAGGCGACACATGGCTGACGTTCTGACATTTGTATGGATTGTCTGAGACTCCTAGTTCAAGACTCTGTAATAAGATTGACTGTGTAATGAACATTTGCTGAGCAGGAATCACGCCAACTGCCCTGTCGCCGAGCTGCATCCCCAGCCTTCTGAGTGCTTTCTAGACATCAGGTTTATGGTGTCAGTTTTAATGTATATCCCACAGTTGAAGAAACTAAGATTTGAGTATAAGTTGCTTTTACCTGATGAGCTAGGGAGTCAGAGCAAAGATTTGAACTGATTTGCTTGATTCCAAAACCCACAAACTTAACCACTTCACTGCGTAGCATCCAGGGAGTTGTATTCCTTTCAGTGACGATGCCCAGGCCGCCGAGATTCTATCTTTGGGCCGAACTCTCTGCATTAGAAGTCAAAGATAGCTTCATGAGGGACACAACAAAGTGACTTCTTTCATTCCTCAGGGAGCCATAGCTTTTCCTAGAACGGTCATTGTGGTGGGATATTCTCAAGTGGCTTCTACCAATAAAATTCTTCTGCGATGTGTAACTTCATCTTTATCATGGGCCATGACGATGCCAAAAAGCAGATCTGGAGGGAAAGCAGGTAGAAGAAGTAGACAAAGTGCTACCCAAGCCTCTGGTATCGTTTCTCAGGAAAACAGTGGACATGGCTAAAATAATCAGGCTTTAAACTTTTTATTACATTGCATTTATTTGGGGGCTGTGTATGGAGGCCAAAGGGCAGCTTTCAGAACCTGGCTTCCTCCTCCCACCGTGTGAGTCCTGAGGATCACTCTCAAGGTGGACAGCCTTGATTGCAAGCACCTTTACCCTCCGAGCCCTCTTGCTAACCCATAAAATAATTTTTATGATTATTTTTGTTCAGGTGTGTGTATTAGTTTTGTAATCTACCAGTTTATGGCATTTACTCCCTTTGTATTTTTATGGAAGTGTCATGTATACTTACTCTACTTACTTTGTATTTCAAAGATTGATGATGGAGAGGCAACTTATGTATTTTTTCTTAACAATTAATTGTACAGCCAAGGCTAGGAGCACAGCTCAGTGGTAGAGGTCTTACCTAACATAGGTGAGGGTTTGATTTTGTCATTACAAGAAGAAAAATGAGGAATAAGACTCAATAGAAGCAACAGCAATAGAGGCTGAGACTCAGGGCGTGCTGTGTGCCAGCCTTTGTCCTGAGGTTTTTCCATGTGTTCTCACTTTTGATCATCAGGGTGACCCTATGAGACCGTTGCTGCTGTCATCTCCACTTTAGAAGCGAAGAATCAGAAGCTGTAGAAGTTGAGCAATAGCTCAGTGTTGTGTGACTAGTGAAGATGAAGTCTGTCCGATCCCACCCGGTATCCATGAGCTCTGCCGCTGTCCTGGGCCCCTCCCTCCTGGCTGGCCTGACAGCAGAGTAGCCCATCTCAGATGAGTGGTGACACCCCATGCTCCAACCAAGTAGGCTTGGTTTCCCTTTGAAGGAAGGACTGACAGGCTTTCCAACATGATGGCATTCTTTTAAAATATGTTTCCAATAGGGGAGCACTCCTCAAGTCACGTTGTTAAAGAACATAGGTTTTTGTTTTTGGTTTTGGTTTTTTGAGACAGGGTTTCTCTGTGGCTTTGGAGTCTGTCCTAGAACTAGCTCTGTAGACCAGGCTGGTCTCGAACTCACAGATATCCGCCTGCCTCTGCCTCCCAAGTGCTGGGATTAAAGGCGTGCGCCACCACCGCCCAGTTTTAAAACTGTGTAGCCCAGGCTGGCCTCGAACTCGTGATCCTCCTGCCTCTGCCTCCTTCAGCAAATCCTACCGGCATGATAGTTTTTAAGCTATGATTAGTACCTGTTCTGACTAATCTTTACTTGTTTTTTTTTCTATGATGATTCTGGACAAATGGGGTATTTTCTCCCAAGACATTCTAAATTTGGTTTTGCGTCAAGCAGAAAAGCTGTACGGCTGTGGTGTGATTCTGCGTTCATCACTTTGCACTGTGCCGGCAGTTCCGAGTCCTTCTGCAAAGACACTCTGGCGGGCCTTCTTATTCAGGAGCTTAAGTAGATACTGAGAGGTGAAGGGGGGACGAGTTGGCAATGGTTCATAAGTAGCACTTCTGGCTCTTAATTTTAATATAATGGTTACATTTGTTCATTAATCACCTTACTGTTATAGATACATCCCCCCACAGAGTCCAGACACAGAAGCCACAGGTTACAAATGGTCTCCTTAATTAGCTTCTCAGATCCTCTGTTAGGGAGGACAACCATATTGGGCCCTATTATTTTAGCTAACATTACACAGATGTCTCATTTGCTCACCAATCCCTTGTTCTGACAGAAGTAATTGCAAAACTGTGTATTGATTTGTTATTTGTTGCGGGGGGGGGAGATTATGCTGGTCCTCATTAATGTAATGAGAAAAATATACTCTCTGGAATTATGAGAAATTACATAATGTTGTCACAGACGTTGTCATGGAGGCAGAGTAACTGTATAGACTTGAACAATTCACTTCTGTGCATGAAAGATTAATGGCTGGAGGAATTTCCCCTTTGCTGTAAACTGTTATAAAACCCAGCCAGATATACGTGACAAGCGTTTGCAGACAGTGTATACCAGGAAACAGGAACACAGTCTGTGAGAAAAGCAGCTGTCTGGTGGCAGTTTCCTAGCCATAGCAGAGGGGGGATGGAGCAGAGCAGGACCTTCCCAGGGCAGAGGCAAGTGAAAGGTGACAGGAAGTCAAACATGACACCAAGTTTCCTGGGTTGGTGTCCGTGCTGACATATGGCTGAGTTGGAAGGTCTGAGCAGCGGCAGATTAGGGGATGAGTGCGTTGGATAGAGGGGCAGCAAATGGGTGGACAGACAACCATATGGTCATGGTTGAAAAGAGGATGTGGTATGTGCATCCTCTTCAGCACAAGATATACAAGCACGCGGTGCCTCAGTTTCCTCTGCAGAGCAGTGAAAATAGGGGCTGGAAAAATAGCTTGGTACACTTGTAGGGGCCCAAGTTGGATTCCCAGCACCTACCTCAAGTGGCTCATAACCATCTATAGTTCCAGCTCCAAGGGATCTGATGCCCTCTTCTGGCTTTCGTGGGTACCTGCACACACATGGCAGATATGCAGCTGCACACACACATACATATAAATAAAGATTAAATAAATCTTTAAGAGTGGTAAAAATAGCACAGAATTCATGACTTTATTATAGAGCTTGAATTTCATTAGGTCATCTGGAAGAAAGGTCTAGAACAATGTCATTATTGAGTGTAGCTACGGCAGCTGGTGGTGAGATCTAGATGAGATTAGCCCCTGAGTATGCCTGTGAGAGATTATGTAAATGAGGTTAGCCTCTGAGGTTCCTGTGAGAGATGATGTAGATGAAGTTAGCCTCTGAGGTTCCTGTGAGAGATGATGTAGATGAGGTTAGCCTCTGAGGTTCCTGTGAGAGATGATGTAGATGAGGTTGGTCCCCAGGCATGCCATTGAGGAGTTATCTAAATTAACAAGACTATCTGTGGGCAGGGCTCTAGCCTGAATAAGGAGAAACCGAACTGAACAGAAATAAACGTCTCTCTCTGCTTCCTGACTGTAGACACAATGTGACCAGCTGCCCATGTTCCTATTCTATGACGTTCCTGCAAGGATGGATTGGACTCTCTAAATGTGAGACAAAAGAGACCCTGCCTCCCTTGAGTTTACTGCCCAAGATGTTTTGTCACATTGATGACAACAGACAAGCCTAAGATACCTCTCTGCATCAAAGGAGTAGGAGAGAGAGATGAGGAATTAGCAGAGCAGTGAAACTCTGAAATCTGCCCTGGAGACCTGTCTGTCTAATTTGCCTTGGAGACCTGTCTGTCTAATTTGTGCTTCACCTGTCCTTGTATAACCTCTGCAGGGTTTCAGATAAATGGCAGCCACATTATCTGTCTTCAGTTGTGCTTGGCTTAGTGATGGTACAGAACACATGTCTGGATACCTGCTTCATTTGCAGCAATAGAGTCTTGGACTTGCCAGGATTTCCATTTGTTGAAAAAAAATAGCAGGTTCCACAGACATGCTAATTTACTGCTACTATTGTGGCATTCAGTTCTCTTCATTATGAGAATTTTTTGTTAATCAGGGTGTGCTAAGTACACACACAAAGGTTTGCATTAGCCATCTTTGGGAGGAGGCTCTAGGAGGATTAAAAATGACCTCCCCACTCAACACCTTTCATCTGCTCTGCAGCTCTGCCTCTGTAGAGTGGACCTCATTCACCCTGTTAGCTCCTTTCAGCACTTTTCTGCTTGGCAGAATTGTACCCCCCCTCATATGTACGCAAGATCTTTCATTTGCCTCCTTCCTAAACACCAGTGTGGGAGAACGTGGTTGGGAACTGTGCAATGAAATCCCCTTAAGTTGACTACCGAAAGCCAGACTCACTGCTTTATGAAGCCAATCTGAGTTTCTAATGCCGAAAGCTTGTTGCTCGTTTAAGGGCATTTCCACTGAGAAATTATAATCAAGTAGAAACTGTGTCACCGTCTGCATATTTTCCAAGTCTTCAGGTAGGCAGGCTTTCAGATATTAATGAAAAGACTTGCCTGGGAAGCCAAATCCTCAATCCTCAGATGAGTTAAAAGTCATACTCCAAGTGGCAGGGTATGGGGAGTGCTTTTGCTTGGTGTGTGTCTGTGTGTGTGAAAGAGAGAGACTCAAGGAAAAAGAAGTATGTTGCTTCTCAAGAGTCTTTTTAGGGAAAATCTTGACAATGTTGTAAAATAGTGTTGATTTTTAAGACTTCCTGTCAAGAGCAGTTGGAAAACACCTAGATCATTAATTCTGCATTTTGTGGAAACTTCTCAAATGTCTTTGCCTGGAATGTGTCACGGTGGCCTGGGGTCCTCACTTGTGTCTTATATATGCCAACCCTCATTTATTCCATGGCCTTTGGGTTTAGTCAGATGGTAGATGGCTCCTCATTTGGTGTCAGAAGTAGGTGAGCTCACAGTAATGTAAAAACTTCAGGAGGAACTTTGCATACATGATCATAAATAATTAATAACTTATTAGATATTTCCAAATAATTCAAGCAGAATCTTTTTAGTTTCTTATTAGTAGTCTTAACCTTGACTTTTCTCCTCAATGACATTTCTAGTTCACCACACATCTTGTCCTGCAATTAAGAAAGGGAACCTGTGTTCTAATTCTGCTTTTCTTCTTGTGACTGGAGACTGTTCCTTACAGTCAGGGCCTGGTAGCCTGGTCTGTGTAAGTACTAGGAATAATCTCCTGTTTGTCCTGCTTTTCAGTTCTTCAAGCTTAATATACTATATTCACTTGTTTTCACTTCATTCTCCAGTTGAGAAATTTGCTGCACACGTATGTGCATCTAGCTAGGACACAGAGGTGATCAAGAAACACTTGTTAATGCAATGAATGGTGCGTTTCTGTGGCTGAGGGATTGTGAAATTACTGTAATTCCATGACTTTCAATATTGGAGCTATTACTCATTTTTGTTTTTGTTGAATCATGTTATTGTTGCTTTAACATTAATTTCCCCTCTACTAAAGCTTTATTCAGGTCTTAGAGCTGTTTTTATGTGTCCTCACTGAGGGGTTTTAGAGAGGAAACTATACCTAATCTTGGTCACTCCAAAAAAAGATTTATTCAAATATTTTCCTAGTCATAAAGTAATTCAGGAAGTACATTCTACTTTATAAAGTACTTACTACATTTTTATGTGTGTGTGTGTGCTACCATGTGTGTGTGATGTGTGCTTGTGGAGGTCAGAGAACAACTTGTGAGCATCGGTTCTCTCCCACCATGGCTTCTAGGGTCGGAACTCGGGTCATTAGGCTTGCTGGTGGTACCTTTGCCATCTCGCTGGCCCGAACTGTACTTGCATTCAGCTTAGTTTTGCTGATAAGCAATCATTTGGGGTACACTGACAGCTTTTTTCCAACCCAGTTGCCCCATAGAAGAAAAACCTCTCTCTAATTCGATTCACTGGAAACTATCAATAGAGAGACGGGCATTTGGTACCCAGCCAGAATTCGGGAAAACATTTCTTCCAAACCTTCTGGACAGGAAAAGAAACAAGGAAATAATTGTCATTTATTGTAATTGCCAATAACAGTGTTTAAAAATGAAGACATGTATTCCCTTAACTTTAGCTTTTTTGTTTTTGTTTGTTTTAAATGTTACACTTTCAGTTCATTGTTAAGTGGGGATAAACCAGTAGAGCTTTCAGACAGTGTAAGTAATATATTCCTTCTTTCAAAAACACCAGCCTCCACAGGCATCCACTCTGCTTCGTGTGTTTTCGGGACATTAAGTCCTAGTAACAGCAGTGGCTTCATGTGACATTTATGGCAGATAGAAAACTGGCCATGCTAGTGAACAGCACACGTTACAGCTTTTAACCCATTCTATATCACCCTCACTCCGAGGGACTGTCAAGACTTGTGAAGTTTAGGAGAAAAAAATATTTGTGAAGTTCACTGTTGAACCCCAGAATAAATGAAAGGAAGGGAGGCAAAGCTCCCACGGTGTGGAAGGAAACCCGTGCCTCCAAGTGCCCATGAATGCCAGTGCCTGCTACCATTCATTCACAGGACAGGATCTTACCACCCCAAACTTGGGCTTGTTTTTATTTTTAAGGAATATTGGAAAATTGTGGAAGTGAATGTTTTCTTTTCTTTTTTTTCCTTAATGCCTCATGAATCCCGCCTTTTCCTTCAGACTGTGTTCCCCTTAAAATTAGCCACTGACCCCAGAGTAAGTGTGGTTTTCCTTTTCCATGGTCTACTCTAAAGAATTTCATTAATAGCATACTAAACTGGATTACAACCTCACTGAATAAGTGCTTTGAATTCTGGGCATCCTTGGAATAAAGGGCACAGAGAAAGTAACACTGCTCAGAGTGACATCGGGTAAGTTGGGGGAAAAGCGTGGAATGCAGCCATAGGGCTGACGGGATCAACATCTCCAAGCAGGTTTATTAGCAACTTAATGGAATATGGTTGTTCAAACACAGTAATGGCCTTGACTGAAGCATCTGTCCTGCTCTTTTTCCCATGCACTGGAATGAGCAGAATGTAACGGCTAAGCTTTCAACAAGCCTCATGAATTTTAAATCCTCTTTAGTTATAAAACTGGGTACACGGCACATAATCAGTGTGGACAAGGGCCTGAGGGCCACAAGGTATCAGGTGTCTTCAAGATAATGAGGCTTCGGGTTGGCCAGGTGCATTCTGGGTCTGTTCTGAATGTCCAGCTAATCACTTGGCGGCTGGGCTTTTGACGTGAGACTTGGAGACCTCATGCCCTCACGCCTCACTGATGTCTTGAGATGGCTTCTTTCCTTAGCAGCTAAACATTTCTATCTTGGTTTTTTCTCTTCCTGTTTCATTCACATTTAGAGTAGAAGGGATCTGTGGATTCAGATGAAGCTTTTGAGTTCTCAGACTTTAATATATATCCTACATGACTCCTTAAGTATCCCCGTAAATATGAACATTTTATAAATTTGTTCTCAAAATATACTTACCACAACAAAAGTCTGAAGCTGACTTAGGTTAAGTCTTGAGTTATCCTAAAATACAGTATAGAAAGGTTGCTCACACTTGACATACACTCACAACAAAATACTGTTTTCAAAGATAATTTTCAGAAAAATCTAAATTAATCCCAGATTAAATACTATAGATTTATTTTTTAATCGATTTATATTGATTCCATCTTTCAACTGATTTAAATGTTGTTGTTGTTGTTGTGTGAACATTTGTGTGTGTATGTGTTGGTGTGTGTGTGTATGTGTGTGTGTCACACCCCAAGTGTAGAGGTTAGAAAACATCTCTTGGAAGTCAGTGATGAACACTGAACACCAGGCTTGCACAGCAAAGCCTCTACCCACTGAGATATCTCACAGGTCCTATTTCTACTAATTCAGTAGCTTTGGGGTGAGGAACCATGTTGCTTCTCCTGGGAGGTGAGTCCCAAGTAGCTGAAAACATACTTTATGTCTTAGTAAAACCCTAGATACACAGCAGAGAGGACTCTGTTGACTTGACTGGCAGAGCTCCCACGAGGTTCATTTAAAGATGTTTGAAGCTGGTCCTGGCCCCCTGCCAGAAGAGAGGAAAGATGCCGCCATGATGGCAGGATCCCCAAACAGTGGTGGCTGCTTTGGTCTCAGCCCAAATCTACCACTGTTGCCAGGTTGGTTGGTGAGATCACCTCAGTTCAGTCTCTCCTCCATGTTTCATTTGAATGTAAGATGTGCCTAATGTAATAGTGTTACCAAAGTGTACCCATAGCGTGCTTAATAGAAATGTTTACAAACTCCTGTGACAGAGTGTTAGCACTGAATGGTATGTGCACTGACATCTTCTAATGGCTGTTGCCTGTCCGGTCTACAACAGGAGTGCCTAGGAACAACAGAAACAGCCTGTGTGGAATAAGCCACAGGTGTTTGACCAAGAACCAAAACAAAAATAACCCCTGCAGTAGAGCTGCGAGGAAGTCCGCTGTCCCTATCTGGGGGACAGTCAGAATAACAAGACGAGCTGTGCACTCTGCCTAGGAGCAGGCAGTGATTCGTCTAGGTGTAGAGATGAGAATGCCGTTTGCAGTGTGCAGGCTATGGGCCCGGGTAGTTCTCAACACGCTTCGGCTGTCATCCACTAGCCAGCGTTAGCTCTTTTTATTATTTGTGCTTTTCCTGGTGTGCTGTCAACTGTTGCAATCCTAGTTGTGTTTTCTGCTTGTTTTTGCGTTGTTTCAGCTGTTAAACTTGGCCCTTCTCTTCACTCGTCACCTTGCTCTTCCTTCCCCCTTGAGTGTTTGTCAGGAAGCTATTCAGTTCCCTCCACAGATATCCAGTGGCTTCCATCACTCAGGGGGCTGCAGGTTAACGTGAGCCCTGCAGACTAGAAACAGTTAACTACTTTCTAGCATCTCTGAGTTACTCTCCAGGAGAAACCGAAGCAACAAGAAAATCCAGCCTAACCTTAGAATGTCAATAAGAAATGCTCTAGCTGTGTATTTGCAGAGTGCTGAAACACACTTAGTTTGGACA
This sequence comes from Ondatra zibethicus, assembly GCA_004026605.1. Taxonomy (NCBI): domain Eukaryota; kingdom Metazoa; phylum Chordata; class Mammalia; order Rodentia; family Cricetidae; genus Ondatra; species Ondatra zibethicus. The sequence goes on along the minus strand of PVIU01010371.1, from coordinate 4,624 downwards.
AGTATAAACCAATTTGTCCATTGGGGATGCATTTCGGGACTGAAGATCAACTTAGATGATGTTCCATCCAGTTAAGAAGCATCTGAAAACTTCTGAGATTGTGAGCCCTCTGCAGCTGTGTGGGTTTCGCCAGCGCATTGTCTGCCTTGCTGGAGTGGGAGGCTTTGTGTTTTTAGCGGGCACATGCCTATCATGAACTGGAATGCATCTGAGCTGCAGTAAATCTGCGTGGCAGACAATGGAGTCCAGCCAGTACAGCTCTGGTTCAAGAGGAAAGACAATAAATAGGGGCAGTGACATTTATGGGAATCAATCTCATCATGTTCTGCCTCATCAGGCGTGTATCTAGATGGTGTTAAAGTCCCAGTGCACACAAAGTCCCTTCTGTGAGGTATCTTAGGCTCTTCCTCAAATGGTGTTTTATCTTGAAATGAGTAGTTAGTGATAAGTTGGAAGCGGTGTTAAAGGGATTTCTCTTTCTAAGGGGGAAACAATACAAAGGCGAGGAGCTTATCATATTATTTCAAAAGTAATTTGAGAAAGGCAAAACTCATTAGCTCAACAATAATTAGCCTTCCTTGCTAAAACATTGACTGGGATGTTTCTGTTAGGAAAATATTATTGAATTTTTCCATTCTCAGTCAGCTAAGGGTCCCCAGATTTGATAACAAAAAAGGGAAATTATTCCCTGTTTTTGTTACTACCATGTTAGAGCATGGACAACTTTCAAGGACAATCTCTTGAAGCTGTGTGTGTGTGTGTATGTGTGTGTGTATGTGTGTCTGTGTGTGTATGTGCCTGTGTGTGTGCCTGTGTGTATGTATCTGTGTGTGCCTGTGTGTATTGCCTGTATGTGTGCCTGTGTGTATGTGTCTGTGTGTGTGCCTGTGTGTATGTGTCTGTGTGTGTCTGTGTGTGTGCCTGTGTGTATTGCCTGTGTGTGTGCCTGTGTGTATGTGTCTGTGTGTGTGTCTGTGTGTGTGCCTGTGTGTATTGCCTGTGTGTGTGCCTGTGTGTATGTGTCTGTGTGTGTGCCTGTGTGTATGTCCCTGTGTGTATGTGCCTGTGTGTGTGTGCCTGTGTGTATGTGCCTGTGTGTGTGTGCCTGTGTGTGTGTATCTGTGTGTGTACCTGTGTGTGTGCCTGTGTGTATGTGCCTGTGTGTGTGCCTGTGTGTGTGCCTGTGTGTATTGCCTGTGTGTGTGTCTGTGTGTATGTTTCTGTGTATGTGTCTGTGTGTGTGCCTGTGTATGTGCCTGTGTGTATGTGTCTGTGTGTGTGTGTCTATGTGTATGTCTATGTGTGTTTCCCTGTGTGTATGTGTCTGTATGTGTCTCTGTGTGTGTTTGTCTGTTTGTGTATATCAAGCCAAGGGTCTTGTGCATGCAAGGCAAATGCTCTACCATTGAACCAGTTCCCCAACCCTCAAAGCTAATTACTTTGTACAACTAGAGCTAAAAATAAACTCTTCCTTGTTTCCCATGAAGCTGTGGTTATCCAACTAGTTTTTAAGCAAGCTATGAATATATGATTAAATATCAGTGTCCATGCTGTAGGCTGGAGTCAGACGGCAGCTCCTCAGCATGAATTGCCATGTGCTCTATAACCCAGCTGCAGCCTTTCATAGCCTCTCCAGTGAAAGCTCACAGAGATCCAGGGTAGAAAGAAAAAACAAACAGCAATAGTCTAAAGATAAACAAACAATCCCACCCTTCCCAAACCACCCAGCAGAGCATGCTCAGTCCTGTGCAATCAAAAGCCTCAGCTGACAAGACATTGTGAAGGCTTATTTCAAATGGTGAAAAACTAACAAGCACAGAATTTTGAAAATATCTAAATATAGCCTCATCCCCTTTTTAAAAATATATACAGTAAAAATATATATATACTGTGTGTGTGTGTGTATATATATATATATATATATATATATATATATATATACAGTAGTTACAGAGAACATTCTAATGAGAGATTTCTTAGCCAAGAACCTTACAGAGCTGGAGAGATGGCACAGTGTTTGAAATCTCCGGCTGCTCTTTCAGCGGGCCAAGATGCAATTCTCAGCACCCACGTGGCAACTCACAACAGTCTGTAACTCCAGATTTAGGGATTCTGACATCCTTTTCTAGCTTCTGTGGGCACTGCATGCACATGGCACACAGATATACATGTAGGTACACACATATGCACATGTATTAAATACATGCTTTTAAAAGGGTGTTTCTTGGCACAGCAAGCGTTCATTTAGTCCAGGGCTTCTGTATGGCGGGCATATAATTTGGACTGATTGATCCAGAATTTTATCAATGAGTTAGAAAGCTGTGCACCCTGAACTGCACAGTGGCAGCACACGCCTTTAATCCTGGCACTTGGAAGCAGAGGCAGGCGGATCTTTGAGTTCAAGTCGTGCGTGGTCTACAAAGCGAATTCCAGGATAGCCAGGGCAACACAGAGAAATCCTGTCTTTAAAAAACAGAGGGAGAGAGAGAGAGCGAAAGCTGCACGTCCTTGGTCATCTTGCCTACTCAACTGATTGGCTTAATGAACTTCATCTTGCATCCTGCCCAAATGGTCACAAGATTCATGTTTCTGGAAGAGTAAAGCTTTGTGCTTCGGTCCCAGTTGCACAGCATCTACAAACCCGAGTTCAGAACTAGAGAAATGACTCAGCAGTTAAGAGCACTGACTGCTCTTCCAAAGGATCCAAGTCCAATTCCCAGCCCCCACATGGCAGTTCACAACTGTCTGTAACTCCAGTTCCAGGGGACCTGACACCCATGGCAAAACACCAATTCACATAACAGAAAAACAAATAAAACAGAGTTTAACAAGAAAGTATCTAGACAATTGGCAAGTAGCATTTGAAGCCTCAAGATACCTGTTGCCGCCACAAAGTCCAGTATCATCCATTTATTTGTTTTGAGGTCTTTCATCTAGAGCAGTGGTTCTTAGCCTCCCTGATGCTGCGACCCTTTAATATAGTTCCTCATGTTGTGGTGACCCCCAATCATAATTTTTTTTTGTTTTTTTTCGAGACAGGGTTTCTCTGTAGTTTTGGAGCTTGCCCTGGATCTAGCTTTTGTAGACCAGGCTGGCCTCCAACTCACAGAGATCCACCTGCCTCTGCCTCCTGAGTGCTGGGATTAAAGGTGTGCACCACCACCGCCCAGCCATAAAATTGTTTTGTTGCTACTTCATAGCTGTAAATTTGTTACTGTTATGAATCGTAATGTAAATATTTGTGTTTTTCTGATGGTCTTAGGCACCCCTTGTGAAAGGGTCATTGGCCAGCCGCCCCCCCCCAAAAGGGGTTGGGGTTGCAACCCACAGGTCTAGAACCACTTATCTAGATCCCATCTGTACGATCATAACGAGTATGCAGTAAGTAGCCTTGGCTGCCAAAGGGGGAGTTCTCCAAGCATTGCCACCAACAGCTACCATTCCCCACAAAGGCAATGAATGAGCCGTGCTTACAAGGGTCTCTTCCCTAGGACTCAACTATTGAAAGGCTTAGATAAGGCAGGTCTTCTGATGCCCTTCCCGCAGACTACAGTCAACTTCTTCCCTTCCCTTGGTGGTGAGTACGTTTGCCTGTCGCTCACTCGCATCTTTTTTCTCTCCCAGGATGACTGTTACCCTAGCAGAAGCTCAGACCAACTCATCTGCATTTGTTGGCATCTCTCCATTCGACTAGAGAACACTTCAGACTCAACAAGGCCAAACAGAATTTGTAGATCTCCCCACACTTACTGTGATGACTGCTTTTTATGTCAACTCGGCACAAGCTAGAGTCACTGGACTGAAGGGAGCCTCAGTGGAGAAAATGCCTCCATGAGTTGGGCTGCCAGCAAACCTGTAGGGCTGTTTTTAAATTAGTGATTTGATGTGGTGATGCCATCCCTGGGCTGGTCCTGGGTTCTAGAAGAAAGCAGGCCTGAGCAAGCGAGTGACCAGCACTCCTCCATGGCCTCTGCATCAACTCCTGCCTCCAAGTTCCTGCCCTGTTAGGCTTCCTGTCCTCACTTCCTTCAATACTGGACAGTGAGGATGAAGGGCAAACCTTTCCTCCCCCAGCTGCTTTGGTCATGATGTTTCAGCATAGCAATAATAACCCCAACTAAGACACTTACTCTCCTAACTCCCTGCCTTTGCCATGTGAGAAAGTGATACCTTCCTCTACTCCATCGTTCAAGGCAAAAACCTTAAGCCATCCTGATCCCTCACCTTCCCTTCCCACATCTAATCCACCAATCCCAGTCAGCTCTTCTTTCAAAACAGAAGCTGGATTCAGACGCACTTATTCGTCTCCACCGTCCCCACCTTTGTATGAACTTCCCACTGTCATCTCCCACTTAGACCAAGGCAGCTGCCTCTTCGCAGACCTCCCCGCTTCCTTTTGTTTCTTCCTATGCGCTTTCTACAAAGCAGCTCTTCAGAATTAGCTTTGTAAAATAGGCTATGTCTCTCTTCTCCTTCAGGCTCTTCGGTGGCTTCCTATACACTTAAAATTCCAGCCCTGTGACCCAACCCCTTGCCATACTCTCAAGTTTCTGGAACTGTCAGAAGGAAGTACCAAAGTCTCAGTGGCGGCTGGGTGGGTGGGGGGTGGGGGGTGGGGGGAGGT